>PNEQ01004529.1:27476-44819 GCA_003012365.1 Medauroidea extradentata | reverse complement strand
TGACACAGGAGTAATTGTGTGCATAACTAATTGTGTTGTGAGAGTTCTAGTTGATTACTGTTTTGTGTATTTCGTAGCTTTGTGAGCTATTAAATCCAGTACTTAATTTAACTCTTTTATTTGTAATTATAGACCTCTATCCCAAAGAACTCGTGGGATTTGCCCACATATAAAGTTTGTGTTCCTCAAACTTGTAACAGTATTAAAATTTCAAAAAATTCAAACCCACTGAAAAGTTAATAACCCAAAACTATTGCAACCATTTGCCAATATCTTGATTAACACTAACAAAACGCGGCATCGTGTTACTGCCACAAAACTTTAAAGGAAAAAAAATCAGAAAAGGTACTAATGAAATGACTGCCAGACTGAAGTATCATACAATATTGGACTAGTTTTGTTTGCTGTTCAACAGGAACATGTTGCAAACAGCAGTTCACACATTTCCCATGCCTACTGTTTTGTCAGTGAGGTTGTTGAACACTTACCTGCAGTTTCGTAACCTTTGTGGTGATCCAGTAGACCCCAGGATAGGACAGTCGTTGTGTAGGCCATGGGGAACCCGAACTTGACAAAATCTCCAGCTGTAAAAACCAACAAATTGTAACAATTTTATCACCTCCTGTTAAAAACCAGTAGTGCTATTTTTGCCTGTATTTCAGTAATAACCTAAGATACACGACCACGTATCTGTGTAAGTTTGCTGAAGTTGTTATCACATGTATAAACGTATTGTCATATGTACTAAGTTTCGTGTGTGTAGTCCCGTGGGATGGCGATCAGTTAAACTTGTGGTATCTATGCCGGGTACTACACTTTTGATGTGACTTGAGAGAAGGCTCTGTTTATAGAAGAAATTATGACTGTAGTGAATCCAAGGAATGCGCTGCTAAGCAATGGGTTATTCATACAGTAACTCTGTCTGCGAAACGTTTGACTGGTAGGATCAGAAACACTTTTCAATCAGTAGAGTACAAGAAACAAGAAATCAATTCTCCAGTAATACACCTATATATCTCGCGTGACCCATCGGCGTATGAATGCCACGTGTACTGTAGCTTGCCTTGTAACACTGCCACTGGTTATAGTAAGCTTTGGGTTTCTTCTCAACGTATTTACATCGCCACAAAAAATTTCCGAAAACGCATTTAGTGAACATATGCTTCATTTTAACTAACTTGTGCTACTGTCTGATGAATGCGGTTGACAACTTCTCAATTCTCAGACGCATTTAGCCTTGAAGAGCAAAAAATATAGTTGCAATGAACAAACGATCTTATCATTACCTTTCATGCATTATTTTAGGACAAAGACGATTAAAATTGGGAAGCATAAAAAAATTTTGGAACTATGAATATTTTCGAAAAAAAAAAAAAGTATTTTGCATTGAAAAAAATAAGGAAAGAGGAAGTGATCCTAGGAAAATGCCGCCAAAAACGACTTCTCTATCCCGTGTGCGTGGGGACTGAAAAATAAATTTGAATAAATTTTCATATTTGCATGTATGGATTACTGACAGACTATCGCCAGTGATCAGTGATATTCAGTCCCAAAAAATACAGTTAAGATTTCCCCGTAACTGACAAAATACTCGTAGAATTGATTTTCTAATTTGTCGCAGTTGAATGCTATCAGAGAGTGATGCGCACTATCAATCATACAAGTCCGCTCCATTTTACCTTTATTTTTCTCGCCCCAACAAAGTTGCCACCAGCGTGTGTCCGGAAGTCGGTTTGGGAACTGTCTTTCGAGTACTTTCTGAGCAAAGTGACCGTGATATAAATGAAATCTCTAGTTATACAGACTCAGCAAGAGCCTCAGTCATTTTTGTTCCGAGTCCAAATCTCGATTAACGACAGCACACGCTATGGTATTTTAAAGTGCCATGCGTTCAAGTCTTTCCCTTGGAGCTAATAAGCAGTTCCATCAAGGCACAAGACAACCGTTTGTAAAGTACCGATCTTAACCAGATATCTTCCTGCCTCTGCAGACCTCAGTTGGAGTATGCAGTCTCCTCGCAAATCACGCAGCACGCGAGGGACTTAATTTGACACCAGAACTACCAGACAAGACCTTACCTTGAGTTAAAGTTGGTGAAACAGTTGGTCATGCACTATCATGTACTCGTCCTCGAACCTCATCTACAGTCCATAAATTTTGCTTTACCGATCCCGACCACAACAATTTTGAACTGACCTTTAGTGGGTGATGTTATGTATTCATATCAGCACCTCAGTGCCGAGACAAGACATTGCCTGGGCAATTTGACGACAGGGATGAAACATCATATATCGCGTTATTAAACCGGGTACGGAAAAATTACACGTCTTAAATGTAGGGGTGGCTTGGGGGTACTAAAACCAGTATTTTGAAGATGAAAACCATGGGTCTCCAACTTACCGTTAAGTTGTTACACGCGTCCGAAGTTACGCGTCATGGATTGCCGACTTCAAGGCGCGCCTTTATGTCATTTTTCCGCACCCGGTATGTAGAGTGGTATCAGCCATCCACTTCAAGACACTGTAGAAAACACCAACTTCAGCGACGAGAGAAGTGGCTGAATATCCAGCTCCGGTAACTTAAATTACTTCCCAACCCTGCACCATAGCAACAACTACTGTATAATGTCACTCCCACTTAGGTTCTTAACTTAGTTCTCTATTGTGAGTAATACCTGTGACCAACAGAGTTGCCTCAAGTGGAAGAGACAACGTTGGTTTTTTATCCCCTCCTTTTTTTCTCCCACAAACTATAAGGACAATAATTCCAAATAATAATCAAGCATATCCTAAAATCTTACAGAACAATAATATACTTACTATAGTATTGAACAGACTATGACTCAAATCTTACGATTTGTGAGTAAGCTAATTTCACCAATAATACTTAATTAGCAAGTAACGTTCTTTTAAATAAATTATGGCTTCAATAAAAACTCACCATAGCATTATTGCGCAACGCACTATTCAGAACTCCCCGAGAAAGAAGGTGTAGTAGTAAAACATTTGACTTACATTCCAGAGGTATCCAGGTTTGTTTCCCAGACCGACCATTCTCATTTATGTTTTCCATTTAGTTTTCCGAAATTTCTTAAAGGAAATTCTAGGATGGTTTGTTAATATAAGCAATTGCCAATTCCCATCCTGTTGCTGACTTTTTGAACTAGTGGTTGTGACTATAATGTTCTCGCTGCCGACTGACGTAAAAGCCTACTACTAACTAACTTTCTTCAATTTTTATTGGACAGTTCAGAAATTAGGCAAGTATCCGATCACGTGCTCATTTATGAGTGGTGGTTCATTCATATGACCTACTCGACCTTTAACTCACTTGAGAGCCTGTTGTCTGACAACAGATTCGCCGTTATTACGTCGTAATAGGCCCTTTATTGCCAGTTCTGTGAAAGTAGTTCAGTTCACATACACTGTGACGAAACTACCTAAGTATCGATGGAAGTAATTAACCCATACACAGTATCAGACACTACCATACTAATTTTGTAAAAAGGACAAATTCTTAGCATTATTACTATACAAGTTTGGTACCATTTGTATATAGTATTTGACTATTTCCTAAAAATGTATAGGAACGTTAGCAAGAATTTTTTGTAAACAAGTTTACCATACCTACTTTCTTAACATTCTTACACATCGGCATGGTAAGTTAACAAATAATTTTTACAGTGTAGTTTTCTACAGCACAAGTGGGTATCTCTCAACCGATAACATTTACAAACACAAGGACATCTGATTGTAGACACCTCAGAACGACATTTTTTCGAGCAGTTGCCATATTAAGTATTGTAGGAGATAAAACTGTGTGATTTACTAATGTACTCACAGCAAAAACAATGTTTATTAGTATTTCGTTATTTAAGCACATTATAAAAAATAACGGCCCTATTATCAATTCGAACATAGAACCCCGTCTTTTTTTTTTTTTTTTTTTTAATTTATGGTTGCCTTATATTACAAGATATTATACTAAGAAAGTTACTTCTGCAGAGGTAGTCAACTAGTGCACTTTTCCATTTTTTTTTTTTTTTTCGAATATGACTTTGACGTTTTTGTTTGCGTAATATCACTACACGCTGACAGTTATAAAAGTGCACTTGAATACAAGTATTATATACAAAGTTAGTACTGAAATATTCCAATATATGTATATATATATATATATATATATATATATATATATATATATATATATATATATATGTATGTATATAAAATCCAGAACGTCATAATAATTTTTCTAAGGTTCTTTAAATACATTTTTACATGTAGAATGATGAAGGGAACTCTTTTACCATCGAAATATCCACCAGTGAGATCTTCGCCATTTTCGCCTTTATCGTTGAGGGCGGAGTCATGACGCCAGGTGACCTTCTGGTCAGCTGGAAGCTTGCCTGACCTCTGTGCTTCGTAGAACAGCAAGGACTTCTGCAGGGCATCCTTGTAGTCGTAGCTGCCTGCAACTGTATGATAAAATACATTAACTTCTGAACTATTAACATTCCAAAACGGGGCATACCTTAATTATAAACCTAAGACTTGTTCTGTAACTAACTCCTTGTTACGAACTAATAAACAACGAAAATACCAAAATAGACAGCTGCACTCAACACACAGCAGTCAATTTAATGCTTTTTAACAATATATACAATGGGTAAAATTTAACTAATATTTATTTTTATGTAATACTCTCAAATCATAATTTACGACAACCCCTTCCAACTACAGCAATATAAAGAAGTTTTAGTTTCGTTCATTGCATCATCGGAGGAATCCCGAGTCTTAAAAAACTGATATTTCTACAAAGTAAGAAGCAGTTTTATAGATATTTAAAAATATTACAGCAGTATTTAGGTGCCTGTAAACCTGCGTCTGCAACACATATGAAGAATTTAAGGCTTGACTATTAAGGTAGGCTGTAACTGAGCTCGATTTACACAATAGTGTGAAACGGTAGAAAACCCGACAGTTATAAGAAAATTTGCACACACACACGTACCTATTATTCCTTTTAACATGTCTTCATTACTGGTTAGTCGATCACATGTGCGAATTTTAATTAGTGACAGTGTTACTTTAAAATTAATATTGCAAACAACGTCCTCAAGTAACGCAAGAATATACTTTTACGCTATTTGTGTACAGTTATGTTATATTCTGGTTGATTCATCTGTGTTTTTTCAAATAATCTAAACCGTTAATTTTGACAGTTCTGCACTGAATATTTAAAGCAATATTAAGATCTTTCTATAAAGTACAACGTACAGCACGGTTTCACCAACCTATTATTTTTATCCGGTCAACCAACTTCCCAACTTTTTTCTTTGTATATCTGACCCTGTGGTATTTTTAAGTGAAACAGTTTCCTCTATTTAATTAATTGTAGCTTGATTTTAAAAATATTAGGGATTACGATTTCTGCTGAAAAAAAACGGTCATTATCGGATGTTTAAACTTCAAGTACACTGACTCACGTCTTACTAAACGATTTTTAAATATTTTTTTACGATACGTAATACACTTAGGATTTGCAAGAAACTAAATTAAATGTATATGAGTGAGACAATGTTTCAGCGTCAAGTATAATCACCTGCTCTGCTTTAGACTCTAATTGTTTGCAATGCAGAAAATATATTAAAAAAACATATAAAGTAGCATTATAAAAACTTGACGTAAAAATATTCATACATACCAGCTAGTGTGATGAAAGAAAACAGGTACGCCACCCCTAAACTGCACGGCTTCATAATGGCTGTAATCAACTCGCGTTTGATATAATCGAGAGAGGATTACTAAACTAGGGTGAGAACTTGGTGTTTTATTAGCTAAGAAATTACACTCTGACCTCTCACGAGTGTTTTGTTTGTCTGCAAATTGATCAAGTGTAGTTATTTTATAATGATTATTTATAGCACAGAATATTTACATGTGATATGTTATCATCCTCGAACCTTGTTCATGCCTGGGTGATATTGTACTTGATAATACTTATTAAAAATATGTTGAAGTGGTTTGAATACAGACCGGTGCTGTAACAAAAAGAAGATGTGTACATATTGAAATAAAAGATTATTCTAGGAACTGATAAAGAGTAAGAATTTCCTAAGTAGGTTTTAAACATTAAAACTGGCTGTTTGACGAAAGTACGTTACTGCTGGCTCTGAAATTCTCACTTTTTAGGTGAAATTTGTCTCTGCTCTTTCGCTATAGAATAGGCAGTTACTTAATTATCGAACAACGGCACAAAGGAAATCGGTTTGACAGTGGAGTAAAGTGTAGTAAAAGGATCAATTTATTTTTGATTTTGTTTAGTATAAATTTGAAATATTATTCTAGCAACAGTTTACGGCAATCTTTAAAAAATACAAAGTTCGCCACGGAAAGAAAGTGAAAAAACTATCAACTACGGCAATTTAGTACTTGATCAGGTTAACATTATGTAACTAATCTTCTTTACGTTGGAATTCATAAGATCCAATGAGGAATGACACATTTTCTATCCCCACGATTCTAAGCTCTCTCTCCAGTACAGTTGTGTGCACGTGGTATGAACTTAGGCTGGACCGTGCACGGACTTAAAATACAGGGGAGAAGATTACAGTAAAATTTCAGCGCCCTTTCCCTCCCCAAAAATGTAATTACCAAAGAAATAACAAATAATTCTTATGTAGAAAATAATCTTTAGTTCAAGCATCTAGCACCCGCGCAGTCATAGGTGCAACATGTTATGTAACTTTTAGAAGAATGTTAAACTCTACCATAAATCTCTTTTACCGCAGTTATTTTTCCCCTTACACTCTTTCCCAATATTTCGCCCCTTGTCCGGCCCATTCAGGGAAATAAATGAGTAACGCAATTTCATCCGCTTGAGACAATCAAATAGACAATATATACGGGCGAGCCTGGTGTGAAAGCGAAGAATAATACAACCTTTAAGCGCAGAGCACTATTTTGGAGTTATATCTAGGTATTTACACGATGAAGTCGCGGAGGTACACACTGCCGGTCTGAACACCGTCCTGGGTTTATTAGGTTAGTTAAGAATACCAAAAAAATGCTGTTCGCTGTTTTGAAGGACGCATTTGTTAATTTAATGTGTGGCACAGCAACTCCGCTAAGAGCCAGTTGTATCAACTTACAACTAACAGGCTGTTAGCTAACACCGTGTTGGCTTAGTCTCTTGTTAAGTGCCCAGTTTTGTTGTATCAGCCGTTTTTATTCCCTTGTTAGCTAACAGGTTGTTAAGAGATTTGGTGGTGCTTTGATGTGTACGTTGGCAATATAGTTATTAGAAATGT
Source organism: Medauroidea extradentata (assembly GCA_003012365.1). Lineage (NCBI taxonomy): Eukaryota > Metazoa > Arthropoda > Insecta > Phasmatodea > Phasmatidae > Medauroidea > Medauroidea extradentata. The sequence goes on along the minus strand of PNEQ01004529.1, from coordinate 37,507 downwards.
ATTTTTATTTTGAAAACTAAGATGATGTTGGCAAGTGTACTATGTTTGTATTATTTTACGTATTATTTACAAAGATTGTACGAAAAATTACAACTTTTACAAGATATGCGAAATAATAATGACATTTTATAATATGTTATACTGCAAATTTCACTTAAGTTAATACAACACAAGTACCATGTAAACTGCATTTAATGTTAACATTATCGTCAAAATATGCGACGAAATTATAAAATGTAAGAGTTTGAATTCATAGTGTGCTTATTTTAGAGGGTTTCTACTGGGGTTCTCTTTATTTCATAAGATTAGAGGGCTTAACTTTTAGTTTACAGTTTTTCGTGAGACTGTTTCACTTTCAAATCTCTTCACACGTGTTTGCAACCTACAATAATCAAACCTACCTCCGTGAACACACTAACACACTTGCAAAGCCAGTCAAATTTATTGTAGAGTTCTTGTACGAATGACGTGAAACATATTAGCACTGAATTGCTTGGAAATAATGAAGGTCATATCACGATTTGATTCACGACTCGCTGAACGACGATAGCCATTCGTAGGTCTGTTTAAGGAAATGCACTCGTTAAAACAAAATCACACGAGTTACGAAATTTGCGTGGGATAAAAAATCAACTACTCAAATTGAAACCAGTACAAATATAAAACTTTAGGTCGCGTGTTTTCCGTTTGTAGCATGAACTATGTAAAATTAGATCTGTGAAACAAATTTAACGTGCATTAAAAAAATGCTGCTTTCAGTGAACAAAGCACACAATTGTTCACAAACTTCGCTAATCAACGAAAATGAACACAGTATCCACCCCACTGAATTATAAAACCCCAATATCAATTAACTGTTGTTTTCCTCGCAACCCAGAACACAACTACAACACGTTTGTATCAATAATATTGTGGCAATTTTCCTCTGCAGCTTTTAAATATGAAACTTCACACTTCCTACATCTTGGTGCATGCTCGAGAAGGCTACACAATTTGAGGTTACGAAAACGTATCAAAATATTACTTTAGGCGCGAGACATTTATATTGCAAAAGTTAAAAATGGCTAAAGTCACGACCGCAATCAATGCCATTTTAATTTTAGATGATGCTTAACGAATTTGGAAGAAACAATGGATATACAAAGCACACATTTATACTCAGTTTCGATACTGTACATGAATTTGCTTGGTTAGAGACACGTCTTTCGAAGCACAGAATCGCCTACATTGTTTGTTTCCTTTCTCTTCAACCCAATCCATGCACTCGCTCGCCCTCAGTTATAGTTTTACGCTATAATACTTCAAATTAATATGAGTTTGCGCAAAGTATATAATATGTATTTGTTTCAATGAGTCACAGAATTTTCGCAACTGCCATCGCCATCCTGTAAATCGTCTTGCGCTCGTCACTATTCTTCTGTTAAATGTAAATTGGGCTCTCCCACGGCAGGTTAGCTAGCCGTAGAATAAACTCTCTGGCTAGCGATAACAGGAGTTCATACAACGCATTTACATTTAAACAGGAGAATAAAATTTATTCCAGGTGCTAACCATTGTTGAAACAACTGGCTCTAACTGGTGGCCCATGCTAAAGTTAATTCTACTACATGTTAGGAAGATAAACGAATTTCTTATGGACTAGTATGGCAAGGAAAAACTTTTTCCGCCAGTTGCGTTGGTGTCGGTAGGAACTTTACCGAGTTCGGTACCGAAGATTCTCGATTGTAAGTGCAACAAATTATTGTGTAGACGGTCTTGTAAGTCAAAGAAGAATAGTCTCACGAAAGACGTCAAAATACAATCGTGAATCATCGGTATCGACCTCCGCAAAATTTGCGTAGACTCTCGTTCTGTCCGGACGTCTCTAAAGAGGCGAGAGTGACCGAAGTGTCTTCACCGTGTTAAGTGCCTCCTAGATGCAAGACTACATTGGTGCATAGTGTTTTCGTCCTGTATCTGTGGAACTTTAGGGAATGACGCTGAAAATTTATTTGTGGAAACTATGACGTAAAGTTAAAATAATGCTACTCTGCTTCTGTTTTACGAATCAGGTTAGTATTTTTCTGGATACAGCAGTCTGAAAAATATGTTGTTAACCAAATAACTAGTTCTATCATCCGTGCAGAATTTTTAAATCACCGAAGCATATATATAATTATATTTTATTATTAAATTTAAAGATATTTGGAATAAGACGGTTAAGTGTATCCAAGTAGAGCAGAATTCGTTACGACACGCTGCATCAAATAAGCGAAGACATCTCTTCGGCTATTCACGTTGGGTGAGAACATCTCTACACCTCCTCAAATCCTTAAACAAAACTAGACAAAAGGTATGTTTCATTCGATCTCTCATTTTCATCTTTCGTCTCTTTCGCGTTCTTTTCGTCAGGCCAAAATGATGTCTAGGTCACTTAGATGCTTTTGCTTTGAAGGAGGAGTTGCGAGGGCAAAGTTGGCTGCTGTGAGTGTTTGCAAGCTGATCGTTCGCTACGTTCGTATTTCATTTATTTGTTTCACCTTACTTTATTTAGAACTTTCCTTTATATTGAACTTTAAATCTTGTTTGTATTAAAAACAACTTAAATAAACGCCAGTGATAGAATTAAAATACTAGTATTTAACGAAAATTGCTCAGTTTCGTAAATATTGAAGAATGATGAAAATTAAGAAATTTAAGATTGTCTCGTCAGTGGCTGAGCGTGGTCGCGTTACAAGGGAAGCTTTATTACTAGAGACCTGAAAAATGATGTGTTCACTCGCCTGTAGGCTAGTCTCCCAGAATATCTGGTCACTCAAGCAGACAGCGACTATTTAACAGCTGCTCGCTGACACAGTGGAGTTACTTGTTTGAACCTGCATTTAACTGCTTCTTTATTATTGGCTCTGCGCTCTCCAGGAGGTGTCAAATAAACCAAAGGCCAACTGAGAAAGTCACACAAGCGTACAATTGTTTGAACTCCAGCTTGTACCCAAATGAAAACACGAATTTTTTAGGTCCCTATTTATTACATTCGACTTTACTCTCTGAGAAAGTGGTATTATTAGGGTCATGAACTATTCGCGAAAAGAATTTTGCCCCAGTTTGTTTCAGAGCCTTATGTGCACATATGTAGTTCTGATTCATAGTCAGTGATTGGATGTTTAGACTGTCATGTGTCTTGGGTTTATACCTGCAAATAACATACGTGTAGTGTAGCAGTAATCTTACTGTGGTTGGCACAGTCAAATGAGAGACGTCACTTCAAAAAAACATGCTGCCAATAACCATGAAGCAGAGCTGCAGGTGTGTACATAAGGCAGTAAAACAAACTGGGACTAAATTCTTTTCGCTTATTATTCGTGGCCTTAGGAATTATACACAACTCAACCAGACAAACTTCTTCATGTTACTAGAGTCGCGTGACTGGATAATTCATTCCTCACATCTTGACCGCTACTACTGGCTGAAAAATGTGCCAGCTCTTACCAGTCCAATGGTTCAATGGTTCCACAGACACTTGCAGACAGTCAATGATTAAGGGTGTTCAAGTGCGATAAATTCATAATTTTATATTTTTATAAAATATCGTTAAATTTGTTGACGATACTTGTGAGTGTAGTTTCCTCTTACAAAACAATTTTAGCTCTCATAGTTTTCTCATAAAATTGTGTCAAAGCCAAAAGTTGCTTGTTACGCTGCCATGCAAAATTGTGAAAACCAATCAACCTACTTAAATGAAATAATTCACAGTGAACTTACATCCCATGAGAAATGCAATAAAACATTTAAAAACCCACAATGCCATATTTTGAATTTAGAAAAAAATCACTGTACAGGAAAATTTACGAAAATTCAACACTTTTTTAAATGTAAAAATAGATCGTGCGATGTTTCTTAATATTTTATTACGTAACCCATGGCATGTTATTTCACTGTCAATTATTTCACTTACATAAGTCAACTGGTTTTCGCTATTTGCATGGCAGTAGTACAAGCAAATTATGACTTTGACGCACCTTTATGAGAGAACTGTACCACCTAAAATAGTTTTGTAAGAGGAAATTGCACTCACAAGTATCGTCTACAAAACTAACACTATTTCATATGAATATACAATTATGATTTTATCGCACTTGAACACCCTTAACGCCGCATCCATGGGAAAACTTCTATACACTTCGCTACTGCTCGTAGTAAATCCTCAACTCTTACCTGCAACACATACTAAATAGTAATACAGATGTGAAATGATGTGGCGATTCGTTTGATACGGACGATCTTCACCTCTTATTGGCTACCCGACACTCTTGATACCAGCCCCGTGTCTGTTTGGCTCCTGCATGTTATGACAGGTTTCCTATTGGCCTGACTGTCGGCCAGCAGGGTAGCCACCTTAATATGATTGGCTATCCTAGCCGTTTTGCTGGCGTGTGTGACAGAGATCGGCGTTCTGCTGGCTATTTCACTTCTGTATTCCTCAATATTCTGTGCCTGTAACATGTGCGTAGATTAATTAAAGATTCTTATCCTGTAGTTTTCTTGTTCGTATTTTGTAATACTGTAAATAACAGAATTAGCTTTCAAAGCGACGTCAAATATGACGTTTACTCGTAGACTAGGATAAGTTAAATTTTAAACCTAATACTGACTTACTGAAATTCAAGGACGTGCCAACAGGAAGAGGCAGGGTGCCCGCCTTACCTACTCAGTAAACCTGCTGAAAGACAAATGTTTCTGCCTCCTCTCATTTTCTCCTTTCTCGTCCTTTACCAGCATTTTTCATTTTCCCCACAATAACATTTCTGAATGGAATTGGATTATTTAGGCTGTATTTGTGTGCAGAAGGTAACAATTTAAACGATCACCTGCAAAGGTCAAATTAGGTTTTTTTTTTTTTAAATTTTACTAATTCGCCTCACTCCCCAACCCCACACTTACCAAGACAGGCAACCAGCAAATTTAGCACGCCCCTGTACTTAACAGATTATGCATGACTTCTAGTACAATATTCACCTTTATTAATGCATGTTAATTGTCATATGAAGCTTGATAAATAGTTGTATTTATCAGATCGTCTACTAACTTTGCTTTATTTTCAAGGTGAGAGGTCTTAGGCTTTCCATTCGCGGCGTGCTCTATTTGACCTAGGTCATTTTGAACTCGTACTGCCACGTCTCTCGAGGAACACACCTGGAGAGAGAAGACTTTGGGTTTTTGTAACGTAGCACGCATCCAACCCCCACCCCGTTCCGCTAACTCCGTAGGCCGAGGACCGCTCAAACCACAAATTCCTACCGCTGATAAATGCTGAGTACTGAAATATTTATACATGTTCTGGTCTAACCTTACTCTGTAATGAAGCTGAAGAAAACAGAATTAAGTAGGCACTGATGAGCTTGAAACCCATAACCGTACTTGTGCGCCATTAATATGTTATGGCTGCGAGCAGGTAAGCAGGAAGTTACGTTCCTGCCTTGGTTGACATGCTCGAACCTGCTGATATGATATGCTATCGCGTCTCGCTTGGTTTCAATGGTGTCGCAAGGTGCCGCTGGTTCTCTGTGCAGAACTCCAACAACTTCCCCTCCAAGACAGTGGTTTGTTCGATTAAGTAGTGGTTTGCTTTGTAGACATAAATTGTGACCATATCATACTGGAATGAAACATGTTTGGCTTTCATAGTTTTTTTATAATTGCATGTCAAAGTACACATTTGTGCAAAACGGTTTTATGTTTTATAGAAAAACCAACTAACTTACGGAACTGAAAAAATTCACACTGAATAACTAAGATGTACGCTACGGAGTTTCCTACACAAAAACAAAAAATTCAATACTTTTGTATTTTTAAAAAATTCTAAGTTTCACATATAAATTTCAGAAATTTTTAAATAAAACATTTTAAAATAATTTTTGTTGTTATATAGCAGACCTTGCAGCCTACAACACCGTTATTTAGTGTGAATTTTTTCAGTTCGGTAAGTCAGATGGTTTTCCTTTGAATCATAAAACATTTTTTATGCAGATTTTGACTTTGATGTGCTATTATAAAAAAACTACGAAAGCTAAAAAATTTTCATAACAGTAAAAAAAACAAAATGTATGTTTACAAAACATACCATAGCTCGTACAAATATAAAAATGTTTAAAACAACCAAATTTTTGCGTCAAGCGCCCCCTTAAGTGTAGGGTTTCTACTGTAAATATTACTTAATGTTATCATAGAGAAATGTTGAAATACTAAGGAAACAAACTGCATTTTTTGCTGCTTTCAGAAATTTTGAATTTTTTTAATTACTTTGAAGCGCTATATATCCGCACAAATTTGGTTTAAAAAAAAAAAAACAAATGTAATGCCCTTTAATTTTTTATGGAGTGTTTTCAGCTAAAATGCGTTGTTTAGGAGTTTTTAGCAAAAAAACTGAAAAACGTTCAACAATTTCCAAGTTTTTGGGCAGCTTTGAAGCTCGCACTGGGTTCTTAAAATTAGAAAACTTGGTTTCTACACCGCAGACTATCCACATGCAACATATTAAAATATAATTATCTTCGGACCTTTTTCCAGATAGAATGTGTCTGGTGACTGGACTAACTAGAAAGAGGATGAGCACATTGTCTAAGTTACGTGACAGGAGTACGCGTAAAGTTACGTGACAGGAGTACGCGTAAAGTTACATGACAGGAGTACACGTAAAGTTACGTGACAGGAGTACACGTAAAGTTACGTGACAGGAGTACGCGTAAAGTTACGTGACAGGAGTACGCGTAAAGTAGCTGTTTCGAAATATTTAAGGCTTTGTTTATTAGTGTAATATTTCTGTGCGTCACGCTGTAACTCTGCAACCAACTATCTCGGCTCCATGTGGAGGGTATGGTAGCACTTTAAAGCATTCGGTTTGAACTACAGGGGTTGGGTGTCGAAAGAGGGTCTGCTGGAGTATTCATGAGTGTTCTAGAAGGTTCTAGAAAGTTCAAGAATGTGGTGAATTAATGAACTGAAAAGGGCTTTGTTCGATTAAGCGTGTGATATATTCTTACCCGAACAACGCCGTTTACTACAGCTAGTTTTAAATACAATACGTATACATATAAAGGCATAAAGTTTGTCGTAGTAACAGGAGAAGGGTAAATAGACAGGCCCTGAATTGAAAAAATTATACACTGTACTAAAAATTTATTGAATTTTTTTATTTTACTTCCAAATATGACAAGCATAAAGCAACGTAGAAATTAATACACATGCCGGCCGAATCAATAGCCGTACTCGACAAAGTGTGCCAACATTGACTGGTAGCAGGCATTGTAGTCGCAGCCAACCTCAGTGTGTCGCCAGTCTGTACGGTTATCCGCGAACACGTCTTGCTTGTTTGGTCCTCCAACCAACGCTCCGTACAGCACGTGTGCGTTAGGTTGGCTGCCGTGATAAGTGTTCCAGTTACACGCAGCTGGCTTGTCAGGACACGACCTGCAACATACAGAAATACAACTGAAGCACCAAAATTTTATTCCTTCAACATTTAACGTTATTACGAAAAATAAAGTAGTGACCGTGTAAATATAAGTAAAATTATTTGCATACATTCAGTAAAGTCGGTTCACAAAATCAACGAAACGTATACATACTTGACTGTATTCTTAGACGATACTGAGGAATCTATACAATCCGCGTGTTATTTACACCACCAGTAAGTTTACATTTTAAAATGGCGGAAAGATGTAAGCTTCATAAATGAAACGAGCTACCAGGACTTCAAAAGTTGTCACTTTGTCGTGACTAGAAAGTATTTTATTTGTGTTTATACTTTTAGTCAGAATGATAACTAATATTTTTCAGTTATGCTAACATTAAAGATATATTGCAAATCGGAGACCATTGTTTTAAAGATCCGTTGCAATATTGTAACCGCATTCGAGTACTAGAGCACACAGGCTAGGAAACTGCACTATTGCCTTTGTTAGATAATGGGTATTAGATTTGTATTAAGAGCTAACTAAAAAATTTAATGCTCAAAATAATTCATGTATATTTCTGCAAAACTTCGTTTGCTACATTAACTTACGTAAGGACAGCAGTGTTGACTCAAGATTTTTACACAAGTTAAAAGTTTGCCAAAATAAACAGTTTCGTCATTGTGTTTTTTCTACCTAAAAAAAATAAGTGTTGTGTACATAGGTAATATATAGTAGAGGGAACATGACGCCACACATGTGTGTCCATGGTCTCTAGGGTTTGGTGTCGTTTATTTATGTTTTATCGGCGTAAATATGCAGTCGTGTTGTTTGAAACTCATGGCGTACCTTTCAGAATATATATTAGTCATGTGGTATCACCAAGATCTCGGTTCAAAACCTTATAATAAGTATGTAGCTAATATTTACTTTTTACTAAAAACAGCTGGGTTAAGGAAAACAGTAACGTGGCAAACATTGTTTACATTTGCCGTTCTGAAATTTCTATGCAATTATACTATGCGATAATATGGTAGTATGTTCTCCTTAGCTAATATTCATAAGGGACAAAAATAACCGAACATAGATGTGATTACTAAGCTATTATTATCTTGTCTCTCAATATTATTTCAAATCTCCCGCGCATATTTCACTAAAGTCACGTGACACTTGTTGAACACTCAATTTCGTACTCTAAGGTTGTGTAACACAGCACTAGCGTTGTGACTATATTATACTTCTGTCAGAACACAGCGAAGACGTTTTGAACAGACTTAACTTATCCCATTAAATCTCGATTTTCGGTGGATCTCGATTTGTAGGAACAAGGGGAGAAAAAAATTCCTTATACTGAGCAAGGCCAAGTTTTCAAACACAGGCAAACGTGTAATTTTTCTGCACGAGAATTCTTATTCATCGATAAACACTTTGCTACCCGGAAGATTTCGTAACCGTTTTATATGAAAGTGGTTTCCAAAGTACGAACAATCAAAATATTTGCAGCCTCCATTTTCCAAAATGGCGTCCAGAAAAGTGGGCCCCACTCATACACAGCGACAACCGGTCAAAATATCATCTGTACTACTGAATGATAAAATCTATCATAGTGGTTGCTAGTTAGGTTTCGGGGTGAACCAAATTTGTCAATTTTGGCCATCTGCTTCCCCACTCTAAGGTACTGAAACAAACTGGGGTATTATTATTTTCGCGAAAAACAGGGGTCCCTAGTGGTAAGCAAACAAAAGTAGGCCTTTGGACCCTATTGCTTTTCTTTTATGCTATTATACAAAAACTTAAAGTTGTGACACCATTATATTATTACCGTGAATATCAACTAACGTACATAACTTTAATGTTCTCAATTCTCTTTCAGAAAATACACACTAAACCGATACGAATTCATCGACAACAGAATATGTTTTTTTTTTTTTTTCAAATTATGTATTGGCCTATAGTTAATAAATCTTATTCAACGTGGATACACATTTTGTGTGTATCCTGTAAAATTGTGTCCAAGTAATGCAATGTCTACTTCGGAATGGCATTCAAAGAACGTTATGCACGTGTGTGCCCATTTTAGGTATTCCATGCATCTCTAAAGCTTATTTTCAAGTAGTTGTTTTGCGGTCCTTTCTAAGTTTGAAACCCTTGGAACAGAACCTTAAAAAATATAAAAAATATATAAGCGTGCAGAATACACCATTATCTTTAATGATACGTTACCATTAAATGTCTCGTAGAAGCAAGTTGTCAATGAGAGGACTGCACGCCTGTTCAGTGACTTGCGCCTTAAGGCTAGGGTTAGGCTTTATACGCTTGATGTGTCGTTCTTACCACTTACTCCTTTATAGATTTCAACCACACAAACCCATAGCCATCTTTAATATAAGGCCGCGGCCATAGATCTGTCAACCCTGCACACAAGGGTCATTCTTAGAGCCAATGATTTTTGGTGAAAAGAATTCTGCATCAATTTGTTTCAATGCCTTTTGTGCACGTATGTTTCTCTCCTTCATGGTCAGTGATTTATGTTTTTAACGTTCGGCGTCTCGGAGTCCTGCCCGCAAATCACGGACGTGTGGTGTCGCGGTAACATCGTTC
>PNEQ01004529.1:0-27376 GCA_003012365.1 Medauroidea extradentata | reverse complement strand
CGTGTCTGTTTGGCTCCTGCATGTTACTACAGGTTTCCTATTGGCCTGGCTGCCGACTAGCAGAGCAGCTGCCTCACGCTGATTGGCAGTAGGTGTTTCCGCCATGTTGCTGGCCAGGAAAGCCATTTTGCTGGCGTGTGTGACTGAGTTCGCCTTCCTGCCGACTATTTCACTTCTGTATTCCTAAATATTCTGTGGTTCTGGTTGGTACTTGGTGCAGTCAAATGAGCCACGCCTCTTCCCAATTATATTTTACCAATAACTACGAAACAGTGTTCCGGGTGGGCACGTAAGGCATTGAAACAAGTTGTTGTAGAATTCTTTTCATTAAAAATCACTGGCTCTAGTCATCTTAACATTTATTTTAGCTCCCTAAAGTCAATGGCAGTACCTGATTCGTTATTGTGCCCTACATACCTGCGAATCAGGGGAAGCCACTGCCGTTGTCGAGATGAAATAAATGTTAAAATTACCCTTCTAAGCAGGGTTGCCATATCTAAGGCCACGGCCTTCTACTAAAGATGGATATGACAGAATAGGTTCACCCAGACGGCCACATAAACTCAATGTTTCCTGCCTGCATAGTAGAATTGTTAGTCTCTAAAACCGATAATTAGACACTCACGCTGCTCTATGGTGGGCGTGTGTGGGAGGATTTTTCCCTAAGCCGATGACGTAGCTTCGTCCCGCATCTCCCAGAGCGTAGTCCATCTGCTTCTTCGCCTCGGCTCTGTATTTCGCCGCGTTGATTCCCAGGTCCGCCGCCTGAAACATTCAGCCCTTACTGGCTAGCATGTCGTACTGAGAACTGCTACTTGAGAGATCAGGGTTAGTTCGCGTAATAAGTACTGTAAGCTGTTTTGGTAAGCAGGCTAGCAATTATTTAAAACATATATGTTCCTGTATAGCAGTTCTGCAGTCAGCCGGAAGTATTTGTTTCCAACCACTTTCACTAATTTGACTCATCAGTGTGAGAATGGTTACACAATGGAGGGTCCGTATTAAAGTGTTCTGGCTTTCTAATCATTACAAATTTTATGTCTTAAGTAAATAAAAATAATTGCAAACCTTACATTCTTATGAAATAATTACATATTAGGAAACCACTAACCTTTATATAATACTATTGCAAATTGAAAGAAATATAGGACAAACCATAAACAGGAAATTTAACAATTAATAAAAAAGAACAATCTAATAATTTATATTAAGCCGTTTTTTGTGGGTTTTTGTATTCGAATCACAAGCATAAACCTAGCATGTCAATAAAACAACTAAACGAGAAATCTATTATGAGGTTATAATTATTTCTTTCAACCGACAAATTCGAGCAAAACATTTGTCATTCGAACACGATTAGTGTGATATAACTAATGAGATGAAATATTTATTATGCTATTTTCAATTTTTAAAAATATACTATGCCTGATTTTATCACTTTTATTTGAGTATTTTCTAGCTAGTGCAATAAACATTACATGCAGCATCATTGCCCAATAACACCCAGCATGTTTACGTAACGGAATTACTACACAATCCGGTGAAAGTTTAATTTACTTAATATGTGTTAAGAATTACAATAAAAATATGTCTAATCAGGGTTTTGTCGTTCATGTAATTATAAGCCTGCAAAATATCCTCTTCTACGTTACTTATACATTTGGTTTATTCGTTTGTTAAAAAAAAATATTACAATTAAAAATACTTCGCATTACCATTATACTGAGAGGTGCTGATGAACCAATAGCCGTATTTTGGACAATACGTCAATTGCCCTCTTATAAAATTATTGATAAATGAAATTTTATTCCTACATAAAAATAGTAACAAAATCTCAATACCTATTTCTGCGCGAATGTAAAACTTTATATTCTTAAAATCAGGCCAGTGATTGTTTCAACATTTTATCTTTAACGAGTGATTTTCATTCTGTGGAAATGATAAGCGTTTATATATCTCGTTCTCAAAATGTCACAATGTGTATGAGACCGATTGGTAGGTAATCGGTCATTTAAAAGTACGAGTTTATAGTTAAATTATTACATAAATTGCATTTAAATCAAACTTAAAACTAAGAAAACCATATATAAATAATCTGATTAAAAGCAAATAGCTATATAGCCATATTGCACAAGTTCAAATGACGAATTAAAAAAATTTAAGAGACAAAACAATAAACGATGCGCTGTTTAAAATAATATTATTGCAGTTTCCAAACTAAATAGCAGTCACTTTATTTTCCACAAGTGATAGACTCTTGCAGTAACATAACTAACCTATTTAGGGATTTATATAAATAGCTACGTGGAGTCCAACAGTTAAGGAAATTTATATTTTAGAAGAAAGAGCTCAATTTTGCCAGAAAATTTATGCGGCAATATATGTTATACAAGTGTTGTGTTCTCACACTTACAATCTGCTAATTTGATTGCGTAACTTTTCAAAGCTGAGACTCACCCTCAGGCAAACGTATGCGACGTTGAGAGCGTAGCGAAGAGGACCCCAGTCGTAAACGAAGATCAGGCCTTTACTCGTCCTGGCGCCATGATCAAAGACGTAATCACAGTAGTTGGTAACTGCTGTCTTATACTTGGCTTCACCTGTCAGTTTGGCCAACAACACCTGTAATTCAAACATTTCACTTTCTTCGGAATTCGATTACCAGAGTTCGCATGTGGGAATCGTGCCGGACGATGCCACTGGTCGGCGGGTTTTCTCGGGGATCTCCTGTTTCTCCCGCCCATTCATTCCGGCGCGGCTCCATACTCACATCATATCATCCCTTAGATGACCTAGATGTTAAGCGCTGACGAAAACCTCTTCACTCGATTACCAGAGAAGGAAACAGTGTATGCGCTGATTTTAATTTCTTGGGAGGGGGGTTGTGAGTTCGTATTAGTTTAAATTAGTGCAATACACAGAGAAATTCATAAGATAAATTTAAAAAAAAATTGTGACGAAAGATGTAAGAGTTGTTTCGTCCCAAATGTGAACATAACTGTTACACATCTGGTTCAAACCGATTTAATAAGTACATACTTAAAATAAAGAATGAAAAATGTCGGCACCTGCATACTTTACATCACGAAAGGCAGGTTTTTGAATACTGCTAAAGACATACATTGAAAAACCCGCCTCGGCAGTACGTTCATATTTATTTATTTATTTTGTTCTGAAAATAAAATGTGGTTTAAAAAAAAGCCAAGTTGAATCACTGTCCGCGTTCCGCTTTGCGACGTTTACCATTTTATTTCAAAATTAAACTTACTAACGAAGTTACCGATTTGACACAAAATATTTCATACCTTGGGGCATTTATCCAATCCTGTAAAAAAATGTCTACCGCATGCTGTCGCGTGAAAACTTTGATCCTGTTTGTCAATAGGTTTAATCAAAAATTTTTGGTTTTCAAACGAGCTAAGCCAAACAAGAATTACTTAAGGAGAATGAACACATAAGCATAACGAAGTTGCAGAGATTTACCAAGTAAACAAAGATATAATTTTTGCTCCATAAAAGTGTGCTACATTACTCATTATCTCGTCTTTCATGTTTCAGAAGAGAGAAAAGCAAACAGAGGCTGCTGTGTTATTAAACTACGTGTTAGTAGAAATAAACGCTGAGAAATAAGTTAATATTCAAACGTCGTTTTAAAGTCAATAAGTTTACAGACTATTGTAAAGATTTATCACGGAACTTTGTAGAAAAAATTGTCAAGTTACCCGTGTTTAAACTAACTTGATTTTGGAATTAAAACTTAAGTTTTAATGTTATTTGCAAGGTACTTAATGAAAAGCACATTATCACATAGAACTTAGCGCTAGCAAGGTAGTGCTCAATATAAAATAAAGGAAATTTTAACCTTTGTTCCGTAAGAAATTTAAAATGAAATGTAATGACACTCTAAAAAATGTATAATTTTCTTGAAGTAAATTCAATGCTATACTTGTGTTTATTTATTTGTTTAATTTACTACAACAGACTATGTATACAGTAACACATATGCAAACAAATTTCTTTTAAAATTATTTGAATAACTTCGATTTTTAACAAAATAACTTCATTACTTTATGTAACATTGTCTACAAGTGGAACATGTTATAGAATTTAATGTTCTTTAACTGTATGAGCACATATGATCGTTTCTCCTTTGAATAATGATGAGGAATCATGCTGACAACATCTGAAACTATAACAGTGACTAAAAGACAATTGAAATATTCAGCAGTAATTTGCCGCAGTTGTGTTGTGTACCATACAGTTTCTTCAGAAATTATATACCAAAAAGAATTTGGACCCAACACCATACCATTTTTTAACCATTTATACCCGACTGTTAGAAGATGTAGCGTGCAATATCTAGAACGTAATGCGAACGTACTTGTTCAACAGGTATCACAGTACGCAGGCGCGTGACACTAAATAAGATGTCTGACGTCTAATACTACGCAACCCGCCCAGCATGCATGATCGTACCACATGTTCTACTGTTTCTGTACTCCACAATTTGGACGCAATTAATAGTACGAATGTGTTTTCGGACAAAGCTGTGCACGGATTTCGTAGGAACTATGTCCGGAGGTTTAGATATAGAGTTTTCGAAGACCCGGTATGCAAATTACGCCTGAAGATGTTTCTACAGATAAATTACATGAGAAAATGGGTTGGCTGCCTAGACAAAGAAAACCGTGGTAAAATAACTCGCCAGACGCATCCCATTGTCTCACAGCTTATAGAACGGCTTACCAGAGCGCCGCCAAACTTCTGGTCCCAGTCGAAGCCCCACATGCTCTTGAATTTGTCCCACAGGGCGTCCACGTACTTGAGGTAGGTCTTGTCACCAGTGGCTCTGTAGAGCCAGGCTGCACCCCACACCAGTTCGTCCTCGTAGTGGGTCGAGCTAGATAACACGGCTGAGTTAGCACAAACTGCTTGCGGAAATAATACATTAACATGAATAGAAAAATTGACTGTCGCATTCAGAAAATGTTTTTTTATCATACTCAAATTTTGACACGCCGGTTATAAGACAGTTGTCTAGCGAGCACTGTGCACCCGACTGTAAACTATGCTTGAACTCAGTAAAATCGGCGGTACCAAAACTATGAAACTGTTAAAAATATGAATTTGAATTTTACCTTAAAGGACGTGTGCATTTTGTAACACTACAAAATCATTTTAATGAATTTAACTTTAAGCGTTGTAAATTAACATTTGACTCAGTTCCTATCTTTGTTTTGCAAAATATTACGTATGTTTCCTTATAGTTTCTTATGAGACAATATTGTTAGTGAAAATATTTTCCATGCTACTCTTTGTAACAATTATTTGCAGTTATGTGTATGGGAATGAAAACAGCATTAAATATAATAATTTTAGAATTTAATTTTATATACGTGTGTTTCAGATATTATTTTTACTGAATTTACTGTTAACATGACGAGCTGTATTTTTTGCTTTAATTTTTACTACACAGTTAAACCATTAAGTAAAATGGCTGGTTTGGTATTACGAAAAAAAAAAAAAAAAAAAAAAAAAAAAAAAAAAAAAAAAAAAAAAAAAAAAAAAAAAAAAAAAAAAAAAAAAAAAAAAAAAAAAAAAAAAAAAAAAAAAAAAAAAAAAAAAAAAAAAAAAAAAAAAAAAGATACGGTTATTTTACACTGCCTCAAGACGGGTAGCTTTGTCTCAGTTAAACAATTTTACACTACCTCAAGACGAGTAGCTTTGCCTCAGTCTTAAAAAAAGATATTAGATGTCAATGTTAATGTAAGTGTTGTTGAGTTATTTGTTTCAGTTTTTTCGTCACGTGTGTATGTATGATTAAATATATATATACATAACATGCTGGACGTACTTTTGTACTCCTTAGTCTTTCTCCGAAGACGGCGACAAAATGAAATGTCATTTTAGACTTACTTTTATATTATACATCGCTAAGCAAACTTAACTTCATAAATGCCGAAGTCTTGATGGTTAAGGACGTGCAAAATTTATCTTTATTTTTTGGGAATAGACTATGATTCGTTGACCTCACCGGACCTTCCGTGATGACAGTTACGTATTTGCCTGTTTGACATGTGATTTGTTACTATAGAGAAGAAATTTGAATTATTGGCTAAAAGAGTTCCCCACTGCAAGCCATGACATTGTATGCTAATGGATGACGTCGACGGACCAAACAATAGCTTGCAGTCTATTCTGGAATAAGAAAATAACGTGAAATTTCCAGGTCTCTAGTCAGAGTATTGAGTTCAATTACTCACTGGCTGTCGCGCAGCCAAACACGCAAAAAAATTCTCTGCAGCCACGTTTGTCGTGGTGAAGTCATAGACAATCGCAACACAAAGCAAACATTATGTCAGGGCCGTAGATAGTTAACTCACGTGTAGCAACACTTGGAGTCTGTGATCGAGTCCGAGAAGAGACCGCGGTACTTGTAGCCAAACTCATACATCTCCTTGGCGTGCTTCAGTAGGTTGTTGGCGTAGCTGGGGTTCGAGGACTTGAAGACCAGAGATGCTGCGGCGAATGCTGCTGCTGTCTCAGCGGCGAGATCTGAGCCTGGATATAAGAACATCAGAAACGAGTTGTCACAAACTCGTGGAAATTTTTATACGGCTAATAGAACGAGATTATAAGGAGCATTTTGTTATTAAAACTAAGTATTTATGGTGCAACGAAATAATACTGGAAAGTAATCATTTAAATCATACAATACTTAGTATCATAATAAATGTGTTCTGCATTACTTGTTAAAAAGCACAACTGCTTATTTTTTTACAACAAAGACATAGAAAATATTAATTTTCTTTAATACGTTCGTTTATTCTAAATACAATGGATGTTCAGGTATGTATATGTGCGTGTGTATGAGTGTTGGTGAGAGTGTGTGTGTGTGTGAGTGTGTGTGTGATGTAACTGATGTAACAGGAAGCGAATAGTACAGTCCACACATCGTATCCAGAGAATTCGAGATCAAATATTTAGGAGTGTGGAGGACAGAAAAAATTTTGAGAAAATTTTTATTTATCTTAAGTAGTTTACGTTACCTGTAATAGCAAGCACGGAAAACTTTTGTTTAAAAGTGTAAACAATAATACAACAAAATAAGTTATATTCAACGCGGCGCTAAAACCTTCAGCGTTGTAAAATTGTATTTACAGTAGAGCCTCGGTTTTGGCGCGAAATTTTTTGCACGGTTTGTTTTAATGCCTTACGAGTACACTAAGGACTCCTTATTTTTCGTGGAAAGAATTTTGTCTCACTTTGTTTTGGTGCCTTACGTGCACACCTGCAGTTCTGCTTCGTGGTCAGCGATTGGATATCTTAACTCTCTCGAGCCTTGGGATTCTACCCGCAAATCACAGCCGTGAGATGTTGCAGAAACTTTATTGTAATTGGCTCAGACAAATGATATACGGCTCTTCACAGAGACACGCTGCCAATAATTGTGAAGCAGAATTGCAGATGTGCACGTAAGGTACTGAAACAAAGTGGGGCCAAATTATTTTTGCGAAAAACAGGGGTCCCTACACATCACCAATTCTGCTTCGTGGTTATTGGCAGTGTGTCTTTGTTCAGACACGAGAATAATTCGCGAGTTCACTGACCTGTAAGCTAGCCTCCAAGAATATTTGTGTACTCAAGCAGACGACAGTTGTTCGCTGACTGCTCGCTGACTCAGTGAAATGGGCCTGCATTTAGTTACGTTGTTATTATTGGCTCATAGACTTCAAGGTGGTGTCAAATAAGTCAACGGCCGATTGTGAAAGTAGCACAAACCTACAGTTGCTGGAATTATAGCTTGTGCCTGAAATAAAACGCGAATTTTTCAGGTCTCTACTCATTTGACCGCAACAATTATATTAAGGCAGTTGTGATGCCATACGCCTATGATTTGCTAGTTAAACCTAAAGACAAGTGAGATTTAAAACATCCAACCACTAACCATGAACCAGAGATGCAGTTGTGCACATAAAACTTTGAAACCAATTGGACCAAACATATTTTCGTCGCAAATTCGTGACACTAGTTAATATTTCCTTTAGGAGTAGGTGCGTGTCCTCATACATAATTGTTTTGTTTATTGTTTATTAAGTTTTAGCGTGACCTCGTTCATATTTACGGCCTTCATAACGGTGCACGAAAGTAAGTGTAAGTGATAACGTAGTCTCCGTATAACTCCTGTGGATATAAGGGAGAACTAGCCAGAGCCAGAAAACTAGGTATGCTACTAGCTCGCATACCTGACCATATGCTAGCCAAACTAACAAAGTGTTAAGAAATAGTAAGTGTGTTCCGTGAAAAGTGACAGCTAATTAACTGAAATGTGTAAAGGGGTCAATAAACTGCCAAAAAGTGTTTCGCTATAGACGTATGAACTTAAGGGCTTGTTCCCGAATTTTTTTCAGACTGGTGCCAATAACTCAAATATATTTTAACAAAAAGTTTTGAAAAAATTTGAGTCAATGTGCAATCACACGATGCACAATACTGTGGACGAATTTTTAAAAATAATGTACCTTTCGCCAGCAAAAAAATAATTTCCTTCATTTTTGCTTATTTTCACGACGAAAAACGTGGTACTTTGGGTAATGAAATCTAAAAAACCGTTCAGTATAATTCTACAAAAAAAAATTCTGCTGCAAATTATAACATATAAGTGTCAAAACTGTGCAGCGAAATTTTGATATGAGTATTAGGTAGCAATAAAAAAATATTTTCGAAATCACTGCAAAACTCCGTAACAAGGCCTTAATCAAGGGAGTTATACGAGACTAAACATAGCCCGTGATTAAGGTGTACATACAAAGAGTGTCAAGACAGGAGCATAGGTATTGGGTGTATTAGTATGACGGTATTACATCTATAGACAACGTTACTTGTGATCGGAATAAGTTGACTTACTTCGTGTGAATTTAGTTTAGTACCATGTTATTATTTCTTAATACTGCTTTATTAGTGCAAAGATTCGTTGGCCTGTCTTTGTCATACTTGTGAATAAATACAGAAGAATACCAGTTTACGGAACAATATTCTTTTAAGATACAATTGTTTTGGATTTATGCACTCAGGAAAAGCGTTTGTATTGATTTAAGAATTTATGCATGTAGCGGGATAATAATAGACATATCAGTGAAAGAATAGACTTGGCGGAAATTAAAAGGAAACGCCGTATTTATTGAGGTTTCTTAAGAGGAATAAGAAAGTAGACGACCCATAATTGGCTTGCGTTTCATACAGTTACAAAGCTAAATACCGCAAGGATTTAGCATGGGGAAAACCAGATGTATGTAAGATGACAGTGACTGAAACCGCAGATAGAATGACGTTTCACACTCACCTGGTTTGGAAGCAGTAATCTTGTACGCTGGTCGTGCCATTGTCATGTCCTCGGGCCGCCCCCAGTAGGCATGGTCAACAGTACCAGACCCCACTTGACCGTAGTACTCATACTCGCTGACGTGACACTTGAGGAAGTAGTCGGTGGCCCATTTGATCGCCTTCATGCATTCCTGCACAGATCCTGCGACAGTACGGAACGTCACGTAACAGCTACGTATCAGAGAAAAATTCTAGAGCATCAGCATACAGTGGTGAGGTGCAAGTTGATTTTTCTTATTCGCGTAACAATATGACGAAGTAGTTTCCGAAAGCAGTCAGCTGTTCCTGAAGTATATTTAAAAAAAGTTATATCTAGGGCCATAAATTTTTCGTGAGAAGAATTTTGCCCTAGTTTGTTTCAGGCACACATCTGCAGATCTGCTTCGTGGTTATCGGGAGCGTGTCTGTGTGAAGTGAAGTATCTCATTTGACTATAAGGTCACTGCAACACCACACGTCTGTGGTTTGCGGACAGAACCTCAATAGATGTGAGAGTTAAAACATTCACATCACTGACTATGAATCAGAACTGCAGATGTGCACATAAGGCACTAAAACAAACTGGGGCAAATTGTTTTGCGAAATTTTCGTGGCCTTAGTTATTGCTGAACAACCATCAGTTCTGATTAGAAACAGCTACTTTACGTATCAGTACAGTGTATGATATTTTTCTCCATTCTTCTCATTATCTCACACCCTTCACCTTGTTGAATACTTCACGCTTCATCTGTATGTTTGTCACATCCATGGAAACAACTGGTTTCCTATAGCATGATTCTGTATCATATTTGCGTTCATTGTTCGTCCACGTTTCTTCGAAGAAGCAGCCTCCACAGTAAATCTCATCAACATACGTAATGTGGTTATTAAATGCGTAACGGAATAAACAAACTTTGAAACAGGTTGTGACAGTAGCTAAGTCTGTGGGCGACCGATGAATTAAAATGTGGAACATAAACATGCCCTTGTTCACATTTACATAACGGCCTGAATCTTCAATGTTAAGCATTTACTGGTCAATTGTGGTTTGTTAGATTCGCCCCTCAAAAACAGTGGAATATGAATTCATCATAGAGAATTCTTATTTTTAAACTTGTAGTAATATAAACTTAAGTCATTACGAGAAACATACTGTGTAAGTATTATGCGTAAAAGGAGGTTCAGTTGTAGAGATAATATTGCAGACGCCAGTGATTTAAAATGAGCCCAGTATTCATGACTGAGCTTATACGAGAATCCGCACTGCAACTACTTCTAATATGTCGTAACTATACCACAACCATACACGTATAAGGTACGTAAACTGATGTCATAATACAGGTTAGTATACCCTCATTTAATTACATTTCTCGAATGTAATAGGATTTATGTTAAAAGTCACCAAATTTAAGTTTGTATTTGCTCTACGGTATATATACCTAGTCCAATTTGAGTGTACGCCTGACTTTTTAAAGAAAAAAATTAGTTCAAGTAATCGGAGGGAAGAAATTTTAGTCACTTGATAAAAATGTTTTTATATATTTTTTTGGTCTGTAACCAGTCATACAATTTTTTGATCATCACTTGAGTTTTCCAGGTATAAAATAATATTGTGAACTTTTGACGATTCGTGATGAGAAAATATTAGGCCTCTATGTTTGTGGCAACACCTTACATTTTTATGTACATTTTCTGCAACTCAACAAGTTCGCTAGCAATAACGTGACTGTAAAAAGGTTAATTTTGTAATTATTATTATTTTATGGCATAATATAATGTTCCTTCTTCAATCAATAGATGTTTTACTGCGGTTTACCAGAATTATTTCAAAGACATAAAGTCAAATGTAAGCAAACAACAACAGTTAAAGTTTAATTTAATAGCCACTTACTTTTGAACTAATATAGAATTCCATTAAGTACTGAGATCATGGCATTGATGAACGTATACATAAATGAATAATTTTTTAAAGAAACAAATAGACTATGGGATACCAAACAAGAAAAGAATTCACCCTACCGGGCAAAAAATTTTGTTGCAGAGGCATTTTTAAAGCCATCTATAGGCTGTTTACAGTAATTAGAAATATATATATATATATATATATATATATATATATATATATATATATATATATATATATATATATATATATATATATATAAACTTTTTAAGAACATATTGTCAAGAAAAAGAATAATATTATTTTCATTTCGGCGCTATGCGTTAACTTTAGAATACGGTGAAATTTCTACACTTTATTTAATACTTACATTGCATTGTTTATATTATAAAAGGTGAAAAGATACAAACTTTCTGTAAGGAAAAACATAACTAGTGTTTCGAAAGGACTCAACTGACCGCAAATACCATATACGCACACCTCCCGTGCTTACAACATAGACCTGTGAGATTGTTGAACACTTACCTGCAGTTTCATAACCTTTGTGGTGATCCAGTAGACCCCAGGATAGGACAGTCGTTGTGTAGGCCATGGGGAACCCGAACTTGACAAAATCTCCAGCTGTCAAAGCAAACTAATTTTAAGACATGTGTTACATGAGAACAACTTATTGTAAGCTTATAATGAAACACAGACATTTCAGTTATGAAAGGTTTATACGGTAATTAGAAGAGGACCACATTATGCCATCCCGTTTTCTGGACTGGTATTACACAAACAACACTTTTTAGTATATTTGTGGATAAATAAATTTCTACAACATTGCGAATAAGGCTAAGAGCCTAATCATATAAACGCCGCACCGTATGTATATTTTTAGTTTATTTTTATTATGCATGAAAAGTTTTTCTCAAAGCGATTATAAGTGGATTAGTACAAATATTGTTACTGTAAACGACAAAAAATACTTTATGACTATTATCCGGCGGGAAATGTAAGTGAACATTATACAAAATTAAGTAGGAAATATATGTAACATTTTTTACTGAGTCTAAAACGATGGAACATTGTAAACCTTGTAAATCCAGGCTGTCAAGTCTTATTTAAAATGTTTGAGAATAAACAGGATTCATTCTCGTAATGTAGTTTGTTGATTGATCGTTTATCTTGTAAAATATTTTAATCATATTGCTAACTGTGCTGTCTAATAATGAAAAAAATTATTTATATCACGTTTCTCAAAACATTATTTTTTATTAATAAACCAGTAATAAGTTAAGTATTTAATAATAGCACACTAAGCTTAAAAGTGTGTAGCATAATAATTTTTTTACTTTGCTGAAACTAAACACAGCCGTACTTGCTTACATAAATATCAGTTTCCCGGAATGAAGTCTTAATACAGTAACGCTGCATATTACGACTCTGCATAGTTTCAAGTACCAATTATTACGACTATTAAATAAAGAATTTCTCAATTTAATGAGGTAATTTGAACTTACTTGGATAATACTAGTGATAAATATCCTACCATATTTGCCCTGGCATTCCGTTAATATGAACACCAAATAACCTAAACAATAATTTAATGATTTTGAAGAAGTCTTAAAATGTCAGAATATTCTAAGTACTTGTTATTAACGGAGAAAAACTTCCAAGTGTTCGGTTGGTGGCATCCATCATGGCTCAGTCCCAAGCGAGTGTTAGATTTATAAGTATTCCATTTCGAAAGACTGACTTTAAAAAACAGATTATACTTTTAAAACTATCGTTTGCAGTCAATTTGTATACAAGACGTAATTTTGTTTGATGTTTGCAAGGCAGCCTTGTGAAATAGCCTTCTTTAGCTGTATTAACATTACTACTTTGTCATACTTGTATGGATGACAAATTTAATGCAGTAGCTTCGGTAAACTTTTGCAGTGACCTTTGTATTTATAAAAATTTTGACAAAAATCGTAGAAGAAAAACTTAATACTAGCGTTGAGACTATTCATAAGTTTTAATATTTATATTTTTGTAATGACAGCATGACTCGGGGCAACATTCAACACGACCATCAATACACTAAATTACAGAATATAAATTGTTATTCAGATAATTATCTTGATCGTCTTTTAACATTTTTGCATAGGCTCGCGGTTTCAACGACCTGCCTTCTGGACTCTACATGTCTGTGTACAATCTCACTTCAGATAATTGTTTATTGACTGCAGCTCCAATGAGTACATCTAACAATGTAGCGAGGTAATTAGTGAGTATTTTCTTGCGAGTTTGTTTTTGGTGCATATTCCGCAAGGTCGAGTTTGATGAACAGTGATACAGTTGCAGAAGTAACTCACACGCATAACAGTCCAAAATATAGTGTTTTCTCATATTAATTCACGAAAGTTCCGGGTCTTTAACGATAAAGTAGTAAACCATATTTCAAATATAGAGTTTGTCACTATTTTAATGATGAGATATACGACTGTACATATTTAAAGAAATAACTTCCGAGTTGCGAAATTAGATATGCTTTGATGAGCAGTTCCCGTGTTTTTACGAAGAAGCGAAGTACGACGTTATATAATATTTCGAAATAATCTGTTAACCTAAATTTGTTCTCCTGTACAGATTGCCACTCGTACAGTGGCGTAGCGTGTCTGTGCTCCAAGGCGTGCGGTATTAGCAGCGACTATACGCTTTGAGCAGTTGTGTTGTAGCAGAGACCAAGGTGTATATTATAGGATAATTCCTACCTTTCATCTTGTAAGCTACTGGCTGTGGAGTGTTCCTGACCATACAAGTCTAATGATTCCTCTGACAACTCATGGTTGCGTATAGTCACTGCTGGTCACCGCACACCTTGGAACACTTCATGCACCTGCACTCGAACTTATGCAGAACTATCGAAATTAAATATTTACCATCGTAATAGCCTCCTGTGAGATCTTCGCCCTTTTCTCCTTTGTCGTGAAGAGCAGAATCCTTGCGCCATTTGACCTTCTGATCAGCTGGAAGCTTGCCTGACCTCTGGGCCTCGTAGAACAAAAGAGACTTCTGCAGGGCGTCTTTGTAGTCGTAGGCGGCTACTGTGAATTTACATAAAAATAATATTTTAGTAATATTTTTAAATATATTACGTCAGATATTTTATGATTATATTAAAAGTACTTGTAATTATAATTTAAAATCAACTATAATAAGGTAATGCCCTCAGTTTGTTACGATAACATATGTACTGAATCTACCTCCGTAAAAATATTATAAATGCATGAGAACTATAATTTGAATACCTGTACAATTTAGAACATATTAACCTAATAATATAACTAAGAACTTCAAGGTTACTGACACGACTTTAATAAGCTTTATACGTTGTTTGTAGAATTATTTGTACCATAAAATTGAATGTCTTTCGTGGAATACTAATAAGCTGAAATTTCATTATTCATCCTCCACATTTTGAAATTTGTGACATTGTGACTGCTACACAGGAAAACGTATTCAACTGAAAGTCTATTAAAACTATCATTGCATCATTAATTAATTACAATATCAGCAAAATATAATAGCATACTAAGGTCTGCGAAGAAAGAAATGACAAATAAGAACAAAATAAATAAATATGAACACATTTAGATTTTCAAAAATCTCTTTATATCCAGGCACGCACCGAAGTTATCATTCATTAGACCGTCGTGAGTCTTGCGTTGAAGGACGCGAGAAAGTTTTCTAAATAAGGCGGCGAAATGTTGGTTACTGCAAAACAAACGTAGCTCGGCTCAGATTGGAAGACAATTCGGTTTTCGAAGAACCAAGAAAAAACTTATGATTAGAATGAAATAAAAAAAAATATTTAGGAATTTTGATCATTCTATCCTTGGTTGTCGAACGCAGATAATAAGCTATTTGGGAATGATTTACAAACTTATTTAAAGTATGTTCTTAACATATTTTACCCAAAGATAACTTTGTTGTAGGGAATCCAGTTCAAAATACAGAACATCGTCTTATAAGTATTTATAAATACACCCAGTCATTAATAAAAGTAACACAACTTTGTAAGTCTCTCAGCAAACCTTACCATTAAGTATTTTATGTATATTAAGTAAAATTTTTAGTTACGTTTTCACAAGGAATTTAACGCTATGAGTGGTTTCCGTCTAAAGACGCATCAGTATTTTTTTGCACTTAGTTTGAAATATTTTTTTCTCCTTTTTCGCACGTGTGTATTTTTTTCCCTTTCGAATATCGCAGTTAGTGTTTTTATAATGCTTTTCTTTTATTTGGTTGAAGCGAAACGGTTAAATGAATGACATCTCAGTACAGAAATCTAATTTGCATCAATAATGGATCACGTACATTTCCATACACTCTGAAATTTTATTATTCATTATTTGCAAAGAGTATTTTCGAAACTCGCTGCAAATTCGGAACTTCGAACGATTTAAAAATATTTTTTGTGGATACGTTGATACGCTTTTGAATTGATATGAAAAAAGGTATAGATACAAGCATTTTAAAATGAATTTTGGTTTACTTTAGCACCAGTTGCAGCTTTAAACACAGAAAATCTCTGGTTTTAAGCTGTACGGTTCTGGATTTGGGAAAGTGTGTGGTGTAAATGAATGACTAATTGCATCCACAAAAACTCGTTCTGGCGCCTCAGTGGTGCATTAACTAGGGACGTAAGAGAATTTCGCTCATATAAGTGTACACGCGATTACTATTACAATAGTTTTTTTTAACATGCTTTTTCTACTCTACGTTTGAGTGAGAAAACTTTTATTTGAATTATTTTGAATTCTTCGTGAGGCATCAGTGTTAGAGTTTATTATTTTCAAACATTGTTTTAGTTGTGCTCATGCGTAGCAACTCAATTAAACTTACTTTCTATTTAAAAATAATAAATAAAGACGAATTTAAAATCTTCAAGGGCAGCAGTACATTTGAAGTCCTTGCGTACTTTTGCTTACAGCGCAACATCACATGAAAAATACACTAACCAATAAGATAATTGTTTCTTACATATGAAATTCATTTGGGAAACTTCTTGTTTCCCTCAAAATACGTTTCAGTATAATAATATTTTGTGCTGCAAATGCCTACTGTAGCGTGTTTGGTGTGATATAAAAAAGTGGTTTTCATTTTGAGATTAAAAATCTTAAATAAATCAAGTGATCATAGCAGATTAAAACGTCGCATGTGAATGTTGTGTCTAGAGTAGTCTTTAATAAAATTACAAAAAATTAACATGCGAAGCTAATAGAAATGAATTTCATGAACGTATTACAAAAATGTTCATAAATACCAGCGAAAGTGATGCATGACAACAGAAGCACCGTCCCTAAAATTAACGGCTGCATTATGACTACACTATGCCGTTATTTCAGTAATCAAATACTGATTACTGAAATATAATGACGGTGTTATGTCTTTTATAATAATAGTTACGTGTATCAATAAGGTGACCTTTCACGAGAGGTTTGTTTAGCCCGAACTTTTTAAAAGTATAACTGCGTTACAAAGAAAACCGCAGATTATTTTTTATTTGTCGAGCAGATTACATAAAAGAGCAAACAAAAAACACGTTATCTTTAATCGAACTTTGATTTTGCTCCTAAACAATCAGAAACTCCACTTGAGAAATTGTCCTTCACGAATAACTGTATTGTTAGATTATGAATGTTACCTAGAATTATAAATCGTACCCGATCTGAACATGAAATTGTTCAAAGATGTGCCACACATTCTTGTTCGTCAGCAATTATAACATAGCAAAGACGTTGTATCTTAGCTTAAATAAAAAAACTAACGTCGAAGAAATAACAGTGATCTGTGTCGCAGATAAAGGTGACAGTTGGCGAATAACATGTTTACTATATTTTACAGGTTAACAGTTACTTTACAGTGACTTAACATTACTTGAAATTAACAGGTCTCTAGCGTGTCTTCTTTCTAAAGTTGTCAGTAGCAAAATAGCCGTGTTGACATTCTAATGTCTTCGTACTTACGCCTGGTTCCAATATATGTGAGAGTATATAGCTTTTGTTCGTTCTAGCGTAAGCACCCTTTTTGTGTTACAAAATTTTGTTCAGTCCAACAATAGTAAAAATATTTATTGAGTCCCTAGACAGCAAAACAAATTAAATTCAAAATTATCTCTCCAACAATAGTAAAAAGATTATCGCAAAGATTTTTGCCCAACAGCAGCCAAACGATTCTCTTCAAGAATGTCTGCCCAACAACAGCAAAAATGTACTCTTCAAGATTTTCTGTCCAAAAACAGTAAAATGATTTTTAAAAAAAATTTGCGAGGATTATATATACTTTAACATAGCAAAATTGTTTGGTTGTATTTTAGAATTTAACCGATTTCTTGCCAAGAAAATTTTTCACATAAAAATGTTCTCAAAAATATGTATTTACAAAAAACATCACCCAAAAATTACTTTTTTAAATAATGAAAAAAGTATTAGTTATCAGCAACATAACCTGAAAATACTCTTCCCTGCGACTTTATCCTAAATTCTTTTGATAATTTTTGTTGTACTAAAATATTCGTCCAATAAAGTCTATTTTGAAATTTCTCAGTCAAATTTTCGTTTAGTTCTTAATATTCAGAAACAATTTTCCAATTCATTATATTTTGAAATTTATCGGAAAAGCATTCTACTAATATTCAATATTTTGAAATATCTTCCCAATAAACTATATTTTGAAATTTATCAATAAAGTTTTTTGATAATATTTGATATTTTGAAACATGTTCCCAATCAACTCTATTTTAAAATTTATCAATTAAACTTTCAGATAAGTTTTTATATTTGGAAACACCTCCCCAGTGAACTTGATTTTGAAACTCTTCAATAAATGCATACGGAAGTTCTATGTCATATATTTCTCCATCATTCCAATAAATTGTATATCTCCTGTGAATATAAACAATAACTGCTTTTCTTACATCTTTATTTGTTAATTATTAATTATGAAGACATTCTATGTCCAAGTTTTTGCAAACATTTTCATAAACAAGGTGATTTATAAAAACATTAGCAAAACTAATAATATTATTTTTTACTCTTTCTGAGGCACTCTCCAATTTTTTCTCTCAGCTTTTTTTGTTCTTATTTATAAAGAAAAACAATAGATTTTTTGAAAAAAAAATTAACACACGTTTTTAAATGATAATTTACTTAAAGAAAGTTATTTAATTTTATACAAAATTAACACCTCTTTTTAAAATTATAATTTATTTTTTTTCATACAATTTTTTTTTTAATTTTTAAAAGAATTTACGTTTATTTTATTACCTTAAAACTATTAAATATTACAATCAATAGAAAATAATATCAAAACATAATTAATTTATTTTAAATAATAAATGGAATATTTTTTATAATTACAGACAAAAACACAAGACACAAAATTACTAACATTTCAAATTAATTCAAATTTTCAAGTATTATTATTGCACATGAAAAATCTTCACGAGTAAAAGAAATTAGACGCGAAATTTGCCAAATTTACTTTAAACTGAGTCTATTTCTTAATCATATAAGAAGTAAAAAACATAAAATTAATGTGGTTATATGTAGGGAGCTTATAAAGCTTATTACAGCCATTTTTTTAAACAAAACTATGGCAAATTTATGAAAATGAATATTATGCTGTTAACGAACCAAGTCTTTATTACATATAGCTACAAAATAATAAAGTAAAATATGAAACACAAGGTTATAATTTAGAAATGAATGACTTACCAAAAACATTTCAAGAACATATTCAGCATAGTTATACGCTTTTTGAATTTATGATTTTATCAAATATAAAACTTGATTTATTTTTAATTTAAATAAACTTATTTTATTCATAAGGATATAAAATTATTTCCTAAAATTTCAAAATATTTACCGATTTTCTTTAAATTATATTCTTCATTTAAATATTGATCTAAAATTCTTAATTGTAAAGATTGTGATTTTGAAAAATAGTTGCAAACAATTATAAAAAATCAGATAATTCGTTTATATTAAAAGATTGTTCAAGAACACAATTTTTATTGTTTAACTTAGTCATACTACAAGGAATAATATTATTTTATGGGTATTTATTTTTATTTCAGTATTAAAAAAATTTTCAATAATTTTATAATTATTTTGGTTATGATTGATAATTCCTAGTGTTTTTGTAATACACTAATATCCACAAGACCAATTATTTTTTGATAATTTAAACAATTATGTAATAAATATAATTATTTTTTTACTCCAATAAATTCATTTTTGATAAGGTTGAACATCAAATTAATCAAAATAATAAACAGTTGGAAAAGATTTTAACAACAAACCCAGTCTCTTCAATTTCCATAATTTACATTTTCAAAATTAATTATTCTGATATCATTTAATTGAAATTTAATATTTTTTAATTCTTCCATGTAAATATTTTTACAACTGATGCACAAAAATAAGAATCAATTTTATATTAATTCGTTTTTCTATATCTAAATTCGAAAGTGGTTTCCATATGTAAAATTTATATTTAACTAAATAGAAAATATAAAATTATAAAAAAATTGGCAAATTACGTATAACGCCAAATGTTTTTAAAAAACCTAATGTTCAAATGGCAGTAGTAGTATGGTTATGGCGGAGTTGATGCTGGAGTCGGTGCGAAGCGCTGTGAGGCCCCACCCACCATGTTGTGACGTCATGACCCCGGCCGACATGTTTGATTACTTGACCTAGATTGTCAAATCACCAAAATTTTCTAAAACTTAAAAATTTCCAAAAAAATTTTAAAAATATTAAAAATTTCAAAAAATTGGAAAAAATTCCGGAATAAATCCCAAAAAATATTACCTCCATCATGTTTCCGGACGCCATATTGGGGTTTCTTCCGAGGCTTCCGATAAGTTTACGATATCGCATTCCATTATAACCCCACACTTATTTAATAAATAAAATATTAATAAAAATCTTTCATGTAAAATTTTTAAATAATAAACTATTTAATAAAATACTTTATATATAAATATAATTTAATTGAATCAACTACCGACACGTATTACCCAGACGAGCTCCATCTACACACTGACTCCCTCCACGCTCCACCACTTTTATGCATGTATATGTAAAGTCACCATACCCCCCTCCCCTATTACCCCTTCCCCTCCCCTACACTACCCAGAAAGTATTTTAATTTGCTATTAGTCACGTGAAGAATTC
Source organism: Medauroidea extradentata (assembly GCA_003012365.1). Lineage (NCBI taxonomy): Eukaryota > Metazoa > Arthropoda > Insecta > Phasmatodea > Phasmatidae > Medauroidea > Medauroidea extradentata. The sequence continues at coordinate 6,895 of PNEQ01004529.1, read as the reverse complement.
CCCCCTTCCCTTACTTTCCTCTCTCACTGACACTCGTGTTATAATCCGCTCATACTACCCAACACCCCCTACCCCACCCATTCCGTTATTTTAATTGGCTGTTAGTAACGTGATGAATTTCCCCCTCTCTTTCCTTATTTTACCCTCACATTCTTATCATTCATCTAAAAAACACATTTCCTTTATAAGTCTCACTAAAACAGCATGACATCTATGTCTTCACATAACAGCAAGACGACCATGAGAAGTAATGACCATCGATTTAGACTTCGTCTTGATCATCAGTTTCAAAATCATTCAATATTATTTTTAAATATTGTTAAAATAATTTTAAAACTATATTTAAAAGTCATTATTGAAAACTACCAAATCGTCACTTCCTTCTTAGCTATATCCGATCTGTTCCCGTTAAAATTACCCAATAAGTTATTAAAAAACTTTTTGGTTAATATTTTACAATATAACTACAAGGACTTTATTTCCTACAGAACTCAACGTCTACACTCACACTCTTACCAACCAAGCTACATTTATTAAAATTTCCGATAAAATCAATTATTCGTTTTAAAAATAATAAATTTTTCTGGACACTTACATATGTAAGACTCTTCGACTACTTTCAAACATGAGGTACACAACTACATCGAAGAAACTGACATACAATTTCATATTCATACTACGTATGCTAAACACACCACCCCTACACCCCGCACCGCCAACTACCCCCCCCCCCTCCTCAACAAATGCCTGCCTTCCACTAAAACTCTACCTTCACTCTCCGACGTTCCTGTCAGCACCTGTCCGAACTGTTCATTACACTATTCTACAGTACATATACGCAGATATGACTTTATCTCTGTTACATATACACACGACATCTCGCAGCCATGCAAATAGCATCATCAAATCTCATATCACTGGCCAGCTTCCATGCCAGAACAGATATTTCAGTTTCATGTATTACTATTTTCTATTCTGTATTTACTTTTATACACGAAAAAAGTACTTAATTCATAATATTTATTCTCGTCAAACACCCAAGTTAAATAAAAACTCTTGTTTCCTTAATCATTACATTTTATTTACATATAGTCTATAATCAAATACTTGTAAAACAAGAACCGCATCCCTTGGAAATATATTCAGTCTTCACTTTAAAATAATCAAAGTCATTTCCATGTATTGCCTGATTAAGCAACAAAGAACCCTAGCTTAGTGCTCTTATCAACTTCGTGTCATCAACGTATCAGAAGCATCTTCCATGCTTCGTTGACCCAGTCACATATATTACCAGTTTTGACAAGGAAGTCCCATGCGCCGTCATAGTCATTGCAATGTCGGTAGTGGAAGTCATCACCAGTGAAGATGTCGCCAACAGAGGTGAAGCTACCGCAATTCTAGTCGAAGTTGTTCAACACGAGCTCACATCTCATCACAACTTATTCACTGATGTAGACAAAATGCTGCTTCACTGCTACCATTTCCCACTATTTACAGGTAATATCAAACGTATCCTGTTCAATTTTTATTTCCGAAGTGAGTTGTACTCATAGAAAAATTACTTCGCATATAACATGACACAAACATCTCTTATTCATACAATTTCACAATTGTCATATAGTAGTACGTGCTTCGTCCTGTTCGCTTTCCTACAATGTGTGTCATAATACGGTACCGGTTTAGTGTAATAGCACTCCAACCATACATTCTATTTCTTAACTCAGTGATATTCCAACTATTCTCGAGGTTATCAAACAGAATATTCTTTCATACTAATTAAGAAATGTACAAAATTTCTTGCTGAGTTCATTTCAATATATGTCTTCAGACAACATCATAAAGCCGACCACTTCAGTACAATTACATGTTTATTATAAATATCTGTAACATGTACAACCGTAGATGCTTTAACTTCTCAACTTTTAACATTTTCGTCGTAATCATCTCGTTACATTCGTAATTGACTGATCGACGTATTAATACACTTGAACTCACACCTTCACTTCTAGCACACTAGTATGAAATAAACCAAACCGTCCTTAATCATATATGTTTTTCGTCTCATACCACCTACCCTACCATGTCAACAACAACCATTCATGTTACAGAATCGACATGGGTATCTTGAAGTCTTTAACAAATATTCCGGGCTGTTCACATACGAAACAGAAGTTTATGATGGCTTCATCATTAACACTTCATTCGTAGTAGGTTCAATTTTCTCCTAAGTTCATTCCATCATCGAATCTTTTTGCTTTCCAGGGAGAATATCGTGACCTGTACTTATATGCTCTACGTGCATACAGTTGCTGCTTTATCCAATACAGATGTAGTTTTCTCACTGGTACATACTCCGAATAACACTTTAAAATTATCCGACTTCATGCTCGCATACGGATTTTTTTATAAATACCTTCTTGTAGTAAGAACACGCACGATTACTTTTAATCTTCACTGGAGATGATGTTACCTCTTCACTATCGAAATATCACCTCTCCCGACTACTGCTATTCGTATACTTACTGCAATTATTAATATAAGTTTTGACCTTTTATCTTATATCCAGTCCTGCTTACATGTTTGTGACAAAATTGCGTGTTTCATTTTCAAGTGTATTCATATATACATTTCACATTCTTTGCTAGCACTAAATAATATCGTTTGAGACATAAAGGAAAGCAGCCATGTAGTTCGTGACATGTCTCTGTATTTCGTCTCGTCAAACAAACCAAGATACTAAATTTTTTTCACCTTAAATTACGACAACGTTTTACTTTCAGAAAATGCATCTCTCCCCTTGCCGAAGGACGAATCTGTAGAAGGTTACGGTACAGCCAGTAGCTCGTAACATTCTTCGTAGGGTAAGGTTCCATTAGTTAGATTTAACTTTATTCAAGATGAAGATCTCGTCCACTATAGACGTTTACTTTTCACCAACAACAAACGTAAACATATGCGATGCACAACATGAATGCGAAATTCATGGTATTAATCTCATAAGAGGGAGTAAAAATATTGATGTGTACAGCTTCAGGTATTTTCTTCATTCACTTTCATACATAGTATTTAAATTAGAAACCAATTTCATTATTTCATATCTTTAAGAGTTTCTTCCATATGTAGTACAGTTATAATACGTCTTTCTTTCCTTTCAAATTCCATTCTCACAGTCAGACTAAAACCTAATCATTATTTTAGCAGTAAAGTCATCGATGTTGGTTGCTGACAAAAATCTCTCTCTCTCACTAACCATTCTTAACGATTCCATACGTAAAAAAATAGATATATAAACCCAGGCGATATGTGAACCAAGGCGATCCGGATTCGAATTTTTGAATCATTTCTAATTTTTCCGGTTTGTTTTAGGAATTCTTTAAAGATGTTATTATCACGTACAACACTACTTTATCTTTAAATACTCCATCGTTAATTGAAGGGCAGCTAGTAAATGGCTCATAAAAGCGAGTTATGGACGAGAAGACTGCCCTTCAGTTTAGTAACTAGCACCTCGAGGTTCGAATGACACGATAAGACTCCGCACCAGTCTCAATATTAGATTATTTTACTTTTCCCCGTTTTGAAATTCTGAGAAGAAAAATGCAACATCTGCAATTACAGCGTAAATGCTATTTACATTGCGCAACTGTACAGACATCACAGTTAAACTTTTAACCAATATTTAGGCCGCAATCAGTCCAGCTATTTAATTTAAATTCTTTATTTGCTGGACTTAATTACGGCCTAAATTTTCGTTAACGGTTCATTTTCGAGGCTTGTACAGTAGTGCATGGTAAATAGAACTCATGCTATGAAAGTATATTTCAAATTTTCGTCTGAGAATTTCATAACAGCGAAAAATAAAAAAGTAAAATGCGTCCATCCAAACGACTATCGTAAGAACCGCCCATACCTCTTCGCTCTCAGACGAATGGATATAATACTGGCGAAATCAAAGCGTACATAATTGTGATGTCAATCCCTAGTTGCTGTTGTCCCAAGGTGAAATGATTCTCCATATACTGTAGTTCACCGTAATCGTCCAGGACCTTCTCAGCCAAGCGAGATGGCGCCATCGTAAGCCACATCGCTCGTATCTGGGAAGGAATGTGTTTGATTCTGGGTTCTAAAATATTGGGCTTCGGTTTTCCATAGTTTTCCGAAATCACTCCAGGCAAACACGGGTTACTTTTCAGTTTTTTTTCCCAACTCGATCCTTTATTTGTATTCTCTGCTGACTTCGTAATCGACAAGAAATGCCGGCCTGCCAGGTCTTCTCGATGGATCTGTGTAACCCTCTCCCCCTTGTCACCTCGACATCTTTCACCTACTAACAGTGTAGACAGAACTAGTTCAAGAGGCGAGTAAAGGTCGGTGTACGACATAATTTACGTAGAAAATGTAAGAGTTTGAAAACTGAAGTAAGCTTTCTCGCGGCGCAGGTAAAAGTTGGACGTTATGCAGAAAGGAACGGACCCACAAAATAGTAGATTTTAAGATAATCATGACACGTATAAGGAGATGGTTCGGAGAATATCCTAGAAAATTGAGTATGAAATCACAATATTTGATGAAACAAAATAATAGCCCAGAAAAAAGGGCATAAAACACACACATAAAACTTTGACCTTGAACATCTCGTTTCTAGTAAACAGTGAGTTAGTTCCTTTCTGCTTAATGCCATCCAATCATCTTTTACGTGTGTAGAATGATGCCACTGACACGTATACATGTGCAACATAGTTATATTATTTTTTCTTACCGTGTGCGTAAGTGTTTCAGCCAATAGAACGCTACAGAGACGTTAACAGAAAGTAACAATTTCAGTTTTTTATCATTTGCTATATAGCCTTACTCGTATTTAATGCAAATTGTATTTATAGTATCATAGTTTTCTGAAATTCTTTGTTCCTATAGTTTATTACAATATTGTTTGTAAGCAGTAAACTTGGATTCATATATGATATGTTCAGCTACGTCATTTCAGGTATTTCTTGGGGGGAGGGGTCAAGATTATTTTCGGCGACAGTGACCTTGTTGCATTTTTTTTATTAATTAAGCATGTATAAATTAGAAACTTTAATAATAAAACTTTAGTTCTATGTGCTTAAGTTTCATTATTCAAATAACAAAATACGAAAATATATATTTTACACATATAAAATTCTAAATCTAGGGAGGGGCATTTGCCCCCCTCCCTGCCCCTCGTAAATGACGCCCCTGGATATGTTAGGTCACACACAAACTTTATTCCGTTATGGTTTAGTTTTAACTGCAGTATAAATATTATTACTAAAAACTAAAAAAATGAATGAGAAAGAAAATAATAGACTTCGGAATATTTTCATTGCAATTTAAATGTAAGAAAAAACAGGTGTAGAATAGCTTTCAGAAAATGCGTCACTTGTTTTACTATGGCACGGGCATCAGTAAATACTGCCAGAATTTTAATTTACGAGAGTGAACGAAAATCAAGACGCACACATAATGAAATGCAGAATAATCACAATATCTTACAACCATGGCATTAAACACGCGAGAACAATCATAATTAAGAAATAAAATCACCGTGAACCACTTAAGTCCAAAACTTAACTGTTGACAATAGTGACATTTAAGAAATTCAGTTCGTATTAAAATAAGTACACGGGCATCATAAACAACTGTTTTTCGTCCTTATACAAGTTCATGTTAATGTGTTTGCATTATATTACATGCATGATTTTCATTGTAAGTTGACCAAAAGGCGACATTTTCAATTTTTTTCTGTCATTTAAAGAGGTTCTCAAATTCGCCACCTCAGTGTAGTTCAATGTAATCGAACGTCGACGATTTCAAAAACACAGAGTACTAAATACCGAAATTTGCTAAATGCAGTGAGCGTAATTGACACAGCCAAGTAAATCTTCCTTCACACTATATTTCACCACACATACACACAGCACACTAGAGTCAGAAATATTTAACAACACGACGAGTGAAAACTAGCGTACGAATTTATTCAAGTTGCCAAAAAAACTTCCACAAACAATTAATGTTTTAATATGTTCTGTAATAGAATTACTCTTTGGGTCCTTCTACAGAACATATTGTTCTATGAACAGTCTAGATAGTACGATAGCATTGACAACCAAAGTTGTACAATTTCCTTTGTTAATAAAAGTGTGGAACCTACGGCAATATTTTTCTTTCATTGTGGTATTTGGAAATGGCGGAGAAACTTATGCGTGGTTCATGACATGTGCAGTTGGACTTCTTATCTTGTCGTAAAATCACACGCCGAATCCTAGACAGAAATGGAAGCAGCTGCAATGTGGAGGATCTCATCCGCTCAACAGAAAAAATTGGACAAGCTGAAGTAGGATAGGTCTTTCTATACCAACTTTTGTCCTGCTCTATTGTGAGGTTGGAATTGTGACTTTTAATAAGAAACAGTTTGCTTTCCAACATCAGCAATAACATTGAATTGACAACAGAAGAGAAGTTACCATGTCTGGTAACCAAGACTCCAAATGGACGGCATGATACATTATCCACAGGAAACAAAGCCAATATTTTGTGATACATGAATCCAAAATTTCATCAACCGCCGTTACAAAAAAACGACAGTCATTTCTACCCTTGTTAATTTGGGACAGCAACCGCAATGAACCAACCAAATTTCGCGATGAATAGAACCATCTGACTACTTATGTATGAACAAATGAATACAAGGAGAAAGCCATTAGGGAAATCATCAACAGGCAAAGAAAAACTGAGAGAAAATAACAATGAAAATAACTATCCCACAATACTTCCAAGAAATAACAAACCCATAAGCCGATTAATAAATAAACATGAAGTTCAGACAACACTGAAGCCTTTCAGCGTTGAATAGAACCATCTGACTACTTCTATA
>PNEQ01004528.1:0-39772 GCA_003012365.1 Medauroidea extradentata | reverse complement strand
AAATGTGTTTTGGAACAATAACTTAATATTTTTTTTTTCAACTTTTTTTTCGTGCCAAGGTAGTGTTATTTTGTGTTTGTATGCCAATAATCTTGTTTAAAGGGAATACATATGTAACATCCTAATTAGGTAGGCTAGTGCACTAACATAGATAAGGTATGAAAATGTGTTATAAGTGAACAGTTAGGTTATTTACTTCCTGTCAAGTTTTTGTGTATATTGTTTACAATTGCACATTCTGTACTGTAACATTATTTTTCGAACTTAAAATAGTGGTGAATATAACAAATCATAAGAATCCACTTTTTTTTTGTGCTACATGAAAACAAGCATATTCATTATTGCATTACTAGACTATCTGCCATTTGGAACATAGTCTACAATTGCATTTTTACTAAATTCCGAAACAGTTATTTTGCAATGGTAGACCAAGCTACATTTTTAATTATAAAATATTATCAGAATTATATTTTGTTGTTTAACACTTTTAAATGTAAAATATACAATATTTTACATGTTACAAAACACGGAACACTACTAAAAATAGCATCCTATAATTTTGCAACGACTGTTCGCATAAGGTCAAATATCTTGAAATTACATTTCTGTCCCTTGGTCTACTAATGCATAACTCCATCCAATTGTTTAAGGTATTAGCCTACAGTTTTTGTGCACAGTACAAGGTTATTCAATGATTTTCAACTTTAACTTAATGTCCCTGCTTAAATTTTGACTAATTGATATGTAGCTATATTAAAGTTTAATGTTTTACGTATGACCTAGTTCAGCTAGTCTCGTGACCTTCAGGTCAGCTGTTTGCCGGCCCAAGGCATTGCGCATTGGCAGTGTTGTTTCTTGCTCTGTTTGAGAGTTCTAGATATAAATATTTATTATGTTTGTGTAGTACGGGATCATGACGTGTGTAAGTTTATTACTATAATTCATTCTTATTAAAAGTAATTTTATTTGTCTCGTGACTGGTTCTGTTTGGTTTAGGCATACATTGTGTTTGTTATTGTCTGCTCGTCTCTGAGTATTTTCTGTTTTCCTTCACATGTGACATCTTCGTTTTGTATTAATGCATTTTTGATCATGTTGAATCTTCAGCTATTGCTTACCTTTTTTTAATTATGTGTTTACGTTTTGACGAGTTATCGTTTTCAGTCGCCGATATCGTTAGTTATCACATAGTCTATGTCTGTCGTATTTAATTTTCTTCTTGTACGATGTTCAGTATATTTACCGTGTTTCACATATTTAGTAATTCTGCTATTAGTGCATTTGTTTAGGCGCATCGTTTATGTTAAATCATTTTTCATTTTCTGTGTTTTGATGCACGTTTCAACAGTCGTGAAGGTGTGTTGGGTTCACCTACATGTTTCTCAAGGTGGCGTCTCGCGCAAGCGCGATGCGTTTGTTCCGTCTATGGTATAGTGGCGATGTACTACCTGTTCCGAAAACATTTTTCATTTCTTGTTTACTTTTTAACATAGCTTTTCTAAATTTCTTTATGGTGTTTCATGTCAAACTATTGGATTAAAAGTTATTTTTATGTGCGTTCGCATTACTGTCTGCCCATTTTCTGATATATTTATCGTGATCTTTACATTTGTTGTTTATTCCATTTTTCATTATTAATTTGAGCATTAATATCGATTTAATACTTTGTGCGTCTTATATTCGCTTTCCAAGTTATTAAGCTTGTTTTGAGATTCTTCAAATTAATTATTGAATTTAATTTCGTATTATTAATTTTTTTTAATCTGTTTCATACTAGACTATGTTTAAATACTTTTGCAGTGGTTTCTCAATTTATTAATTTTATTGCATCTATTATTATTCTTCTGTCCAATACTCTAATTATTTTGTGACCAAGCATTTCTGTTGCTACTGAGATTTTGTTCGTTGTTATTTATGTTATGTATATTTTGGTCTGTTATGTTTCTTTTGAATCTGATATAAAAATACAGTGTATTACAGATGAATTGTTGTCATCTTAATTGCTAATTTTATTGGTCTTGTTTATGTAGTAGGGTCTTCCAAATGATATAATGGTTTTAACCTAAATTTATTTTTTATACAATTTTCTCTTTTAAAATATTATGTTGTGAGTTTGGTTTATTTTGTTTCTTTATTCCAGGCTTTTTCTTAAAAGCATGGATACTTATCGTTTTGTTTTTGTTGACAGTTCTGGTACTTCATGGTGCTTCTTGGGTGGATTGGTTGGTAGCACTGATCTACCTGAAGTGGCTGCCATTCCCCAGTGTGAACACTGAGGTGCACACTGTTTCAGCTGCCTCTCGTGGTATTGGTGTAGCTGGCTTCCTGCTCGAATGCTGCTATGTGGTACCAGGGTTTGTCGTCTCTTTAAGGTAGTGTCTTATCCTTTTTTCTTGCTAATTTTGACAAAATTTTAGCATCATCATTTTTGACACACTTAGTTTATTTACTGTTGTTTTGAAAGTAATATATCTTTACACACATTTATTTTACATTTTATGTACACATTTTAAAAACAAAACATTAATAGTTTGCTATCAAATTATATTAAATTTTGCATTTTTATGAGTAATATTAAGTAAAATAATTTTTTTATTCGTGAATTTCAATTTATTTGTAATACAATTTTCTTAATTTATGCTAAAATATTGGCAATTTTATTTAAATTATGTGTCTTGTTTTTGGGTTTTGGCTTCACATTTTAGGTACTTCGGTACTCGTGTTTTCACATGTGTTGTGAGCACGTTTGTGTGGTTGTGGCATGGGACACAGTCACTTTGTGTTGTCTTCTCCTTGAGACATGATAGGCATTGCGATAGATTTGGTCTTCTTGAAAATTTTATTGCTGGTCACATTTTTTCTGTCTCTGTTCTTCACTTTCATGTATGGTTCACTTTTGGACTGACTTTGGTATGGGACTTAGTCGTTTCATTTAGTGACCATACTTTGTGGCAACTTAACCTCTTTGTTGATTGTTCATTTATATTTGTGGTTTCTTTTGGTCTTGTTGGTTGCCTTTAAAATTTTGTTAGTCTTTCTTTGCTGTTGTTTGTTGTGTTGTTTTCATGTGGAACTCGTCTAGTGTTGTTTTTCTGGGTTTTTGGTGGATTGGTCACCCATTGGGAATGCGGGATACTCACTAGTTATTTACGGTCAGGACGTTTTGCTGGACTTGGGCCAGTTTTGTTGAGTTTTTGACGTTTTGCTGGACTTGGGCCAGTTTTGTTGAGTTTTCGTCCTTTTGTTTTGTGCCTTTTTTGGAGTCGTGTGCTTGTAGGTCTGCAGCCTCCTCTCACGTTTGCTTTCCTCTTGAAGGTTTGCTCCTGGACACGTGGCCTTAGTTCTTTATTGAAGTTTTATGTACATATTAGTTTGTAAGTTTGTTGTTAAGGATCGTGGGAAATTTCTTGACACCCTATTTTGTCCCTTTGAGGATTTAGTTGTCCTGGGTACTTGGTGCCTCCACTTGTTCTTTGCACATTCAACAGCATTTGTGAGCTACACTTGTAAATTTCTCTAATTTTGATATTTTCTTCTTGTGTTTTCTTTCTCAGTTTGAAAGATTCCATTTTAGCAATTATTTTATCTTGTTGATGGTTGATTATTTTGGGGTTTGGTGTCTTCTCATTAGAAATTTCTTTTTTGTCGACACTAATGTATCCTTTCAGTGCAGAAGAGTGTGCCGTATTATATATGTCACGACTTATATAAATTAAATATTAAAATGTTTTGTCTATATTCTCATAAATTTAGGTTCATTTTCTTAACTTTTTTATTTTATTGATATTATCTTCTTTGCATTATACTAACAGTAATTTGGTGTCATTCAGTAATTTTATTTTACTCTGGATGTTTCAGTTCATTTTATTTTTCATTACAGTCTATCTTTCCTTCACATGTTAGTTATGAGTAGAGCCGATGCAGGCTGCAGTAACGTGTTCTTTGTTAGCCGGACGGCTACGTTTTGCATTCCTTGGCCGAAGCTTTTGTTTCTTTTTTATTTTTACTGTTTCTTCCTGCAGTGCAGACATCTGCTGTGCCAGGTCGCGTGTACTCTGCATGTTTATCACATGATTTCGTCCTTTCTGTGCAGCTCTGTACACGTGAAAGCCTTGTGCCTCCTTGTCGGTAGACGATTCTGACTGATTCTGACTGCCCCTGCCATCTAGTGGGGCGTTTAAAGTTATTCCGCTGCGCCTATGTTTGCACTCTGTTACCTCTCCTATACTTTTCCAGCACTCTTTGTATGACAGTGATAGAGTCATGATGTGTCACTGTGGTGTGTGCTCGTGGGTGAGGTCCTCCGGAAAGTAGATAGCCGATTATGGCGTAACTATTCTTTTAATTTCCCACGTAGTATTTATAGTCGTAGAACTGTGTTTTTTTTTTTTTTTTTTTAATTATTTTGTGATGTGATGTCTTCTTCAATCCCTCAAGGTTAGTACTCGTCTGTTTATTTTCTTTCATCCGCGACTATTTTGTCTTTTTAAATGTCTCTACTTATTCTATGTGCTCACTGTCTTACAGTGAGGGTCCACGTCTCTGACACTAAGTTGGTCCACATCCTAGACGTCTTTCTTTCTTTCCAACTTTTCACATTGCCGATGAGGCCGGTATAGTTCCAACTTCTCGGTGTTGCGCACCATGGCCGCTTCAACTTCCACCGCGGGTTTGCTCTAGTCTACATCTGCTGGCATGGTGTTGCTTTTGCCATTGGCGTGTAGCTATCTCCCGATGGCATTATTTTCACTTCAGGATTGACACGGCTTTCTTCGATCGTCAGCTAAGTCTGTTCTTTTGTTTAATGGATTTAATTCTTAATATTTTTGCGTAAACAAATTTTATGGACTTTTAAAAGATTGATGTTATGATCCTGATAGGCTATACAATTTTGTTTATAATAATAAATACAGCACTTGCTTTCACGTAAAATTTAAGTTTTAATATTATAATTTTTTTATTAAGATTTAAAAGTTTTATATTATAACTTCCGTAGTAAATAATGTGCGGGGTACCCCTTTTCTCTATACTATCGTTCGCACATAATTTTAATAATTAATTTAAACTATTCATATAGGCTTACGTGCTTAACCTATTTCAATGTTATTTATGACTTATCTAGTTTGTTTCCATATCTGAAAAGAAAAACATTTAAATGCAAAATTAAATAAATAAAAAATAATTTCAATATTTAACAAACCACAATCAACGTCTTATTATTTATAATTGTTCTTCTGGGCATTTTAACTATTTTTTAAGTACCTAGTAAGGTTAAGTTATATTTTCTAAACACCTTACATTTTTCTATTTTAATTCTTTTGTGCGGTGAGCTTGTGGCCTAGTCGTCTTTCTCAAGTGTTTGTTTTGTGTGTTTATCGCTTTTATTTGTATATTTGTTGTCCTGTACCTTTGCTTATTTTGCCACTTTGTTTCTTTGATTAATGCGTGACTGTTTTGAACAGGAGTTTTGTTTAGCGATTATAAACACTTGAGTGTATTCCTTCCAATTTAGTTTAAATAATATTATCACCTCAGCACACCGGCACATCAGGTAGAGGACATTGCTATAAAACATTATGTTGAGCTTCGAAAACCTAGAACTACTGTGGGACAGATTCGCCGAAGCCGCTACCCACTACAGTCAGGCTCAATAGAGGATTATGACAGGGTTTCTGTATTCATTCCCCTCCTGGAAAATATATTACTGATCTCAAGACAAGATTTTCTCCAAACATTCTAGAAGTTTTTCAACGTCAGAATTTGCTTCCAAGATTTATCGTGGATGCAACAGTAGATGAAATAAATGATTCAGCTCAGATACTTGTGAACAGTTTTTCTCAATTTCCAGAAGGCACTAAAGGTCTTCAGCTAAAGAAGTTGAAAAAGGAAATATTTCACTGGCAGCAAACGTGAAAATGCGAGAGAGATCGTGATGCCGAACTTCCTAAAACAGCGCTTGATGCACTTGCACTTTGTGATATAGTCAAACATAATATGGTTCACATACTGCTGCATGTAATTTGTACAGTTCCTGTTAGCAATGCAAGCTCCGAGAGAACATTCTCTACACTGAGTCGAACCAAAACGTGGCTCCGAACTACAATGTCGAAAAGCAGACTGGAAGGTCAGGCCCTTGGTAATGTGGACTACGATGCACCAGTGAACCCTAATCATGTCATTGAATGTTTTTTTTTTTTTTTTAATCAAACAAGCAGTGTATTGTTTCGTAATTTTATACAGATTGTGGTATCCCTAAAAGTACAGCAACTCTGTAAATAAAGCCTACTTTTTCACTCTTCTCATAATTTTTCGCAGTCATTTCAAGAGTAATTTTTTAAAGCAAATTATTGTAGTAAATGTTTGTTTTAATTTAAAAATGTGATAAGAGCCTACATATAAGATTAAAATAATATCGAGCTTGGTTGTAATTACAGAGCTACCATTTTTATGAAAAATATCTGCTTATCCGGAAAAAGTATATTGTGTGGTAAATACATACAATTTTATCACAAGTTCATGTCGTGGTTGATTTTATTTATTTATTTATTTTCTATTTGAGTACTGAAACAAGATTTGTATTGAAAATATTTTAACGAGTTAATATGTTTGTTTTGTTACTTGCATATGTTTGCTTTTATTTAAAACAGAAAAGTAAATTTACCCTTATGAGGGATCAAAGAGACAAAATGCACTATGCTATCCTTAATGGTTCATTTAACTGATAATATGTTATAATTGTGTACCAATATTTGAAAGGTCTGGCACATAAGTGTATTTTCATGTAGCGCCCCTGAGTAGGCAAAAAGTAGAATTTGGTATGTAAATTTTTTTAATGTCAACACAGAATTTTATGAGGATTTGTTTCATAAAGCTCTGGGATGTATACAGAATATGTACGTATTTGCAATATTTTCTATGAAACTGACTGTAATCGTTGAAAATGTTCCAATTTGTGTATGTTGTGTGTTTAACAGTAATGTTCAAAAACTTCTCGAAGTGCACCATTCTTCATCTTAAAATCAAAATTTTTCTGGGGAAGGACACCACCCGCTTTAAATCGGCCAACCGGTGCTAACAAAAATATATACCTCCTCAATTCCATTCTGGATCCAACTCTGTGTGACCCAGTTTTGCAGTCCGTCGTGAAAGAGCGAAAGATTCGTTGCCAACAGGAAAAATAAGGTGAACGAAATTATTTTGAAAATATAGAAATATGTGGCCCTACACATTTTTTTATTTCGATTAGTTTGAACAGCAGTCATTACAGGGCAATGTTGAGGAGTACCACAGTTGAGTTTTAAGTGTTAGCAAAAGCAGTCAAGAAGTCATACGAACAAGTAAAGAAATTTTCCTTTTAATAATCAAGGTGAGTTATAAAAAATTTGGTTGTCAGGGAGAATAGTTGCGTAGTTTTGTGTCGTGTCAGTGAGATAGATGTTTGAGGTGTGGCATTCAGTTAGGGCTCTTGTCTCTCAGTCATAAGAAATGTGGCTGGGAAGACGAAGAGTCGTCAGTAAGTATGAGTACAAGTAGATACTCTCTGAGGTAGAGAAGATTTATGTCGGCTGACCATAGGAAAGGTAAGGACAGTCATTTTGAGATTTTCCTTACTTTGGTTGGTGGGAATCTGTACCCAGAAGCGTGTTTATCAGTGTGTTTGCTGACCTTAGGACATGGCAGTTAGTGTGTGTCTCACTTTATTAATGGGAAAGTATTTACCCAAAAAGGTGAATGAGAGATTTGTGGGTAATCTGACCTTTAAAGGCAGTTACTATCAGTGTGACATGATGTAGGTTTTTTCTCCCTTGAATAAAAGTTACAAAGTTTTAAAGATGCTATGTTAGGAATTATTTTGCAACTCACATCCGAAAGAAAAATAAAAGTGAAATGTCAATAGGAAAGTAGGCCTACTAGTTGAAAATAAATATTATGTATAATAAATATCAAACATTTATTTTTTTCAGCAGTGTTTTTGTCTGTTCTCTAATTTTTGTTTTCTCAAAGGAGGTGCTTGCATTTTCCCTAGAAACCAGTTGGTTGATATCAGTTCTGCCCTAACTCATGTTATATAGGTATGCAGCTAGCCTTCTGATATTTAGGTTTTTGATTTTGGATCGGTTTATATCCATATACAGGGTGTTTAAGACGAAAACATGTTGAGCACTTTTTGCCTAAAACTAATATTAAGCGAGTAATGAGCCTTTGAAAATCAAATTTTAAAACTGTATGTTCCTGACATATGAGAAACAAACTGACACAACGAAACAATATTTTCAGCATTGCTTAATGCTATAGGGGTCGTCAATCCTACTGCAATTGCTGGTTGATATCTACCACCCTTATGAAAATAGCAGGGGTTGCTACCTTATAATGGCATAGCACTTTGTTACAATCGGGATATTGGACAATTTGCAGATGATTTATTGAGAAATGTTACCTGTCGAACAAAAAGGTACCCGTGTTGTAATTGTGTAGTAAAATCACAAATGAAGCTTTAACTGCAGTGATAAGAGTGCCAATAACCAAGTTAGGTATCATAAGTTACAAACATGTTGTTAAAGGTGAAGGACCACCATTTTTTAAGTTTTTACATTCTATTTTATGTCTTATGTATGGAAATCTACCTTTGTGTGTGCAGTCTTCCTTAATTCAGTAACTTTGCATTAATTTTCATTAAATACTATTTTCATTTAATTTTCAATTGAGGCATAAGGATAAGCATAACATTTGGCCAAACAATTAAATATTGAGTTTAATAGTAAAGATATTTTGGCTCCTGGAAGGACTTGTAAAATGAAATGTGTTTAAGGTACAGCATGTGTGACAGTTGTGTGATTACAGAGATGAAAGGTGTCGGCGAGTGCACCCTTTTTGTTTGTCCTCAAGAGGAAGCATTTTATTGTGAGAAGCTGCAAAGGACAGCTTAGATGATGATGTCAGTAGAGGCTCAGTGATAGCCTATAGGGTCAGTTCTTTCCCAGGAGCCCAACTACTTAAATTAATTTTAATGGAGGCTGATTATGGAAAATGTGTAACAATTTTGAATAATGATTAAGTTAGGACTTGTGTAGGGGAGGTCCGTGTTATTTGGACCAGTGTATAAGTCGGACCAGTTGAGTTTCTCAGAGCTACCAACAGATAGATTCACAATGAACGTGTGACCAGTTGTGTATGTTATAGTTCATTGCTGCTTCAGAGTTGTTTATGCTTGGACGAAACGACTAAGAAAATGCGAAGATCAATACATTTTCAAGAGTTTTCATGTAATAATGTTATTTTTTTTAATGTGTGGGGTACTGAAACAGTCAGAGGAATTGTGTTCTATTTTATTTTGTGTTTAAGGTCGTAAATAAAACTTTATTTCTGTGCAAACAGAATTACACTGAAATGCGGTAACCACAATATCAAACATGGCGTAATAATTGCCTCGTTGCGTAATTTGGTCCAACAGCCATCGTGTATTTTGGTTGAGTGGTCCAAATTACACGAGTGTGGTTCAAATTACACTAATGTAGTCCACATTACACGAACGCAATGACAATATGTATAAAATAAAACTATTATTTCAGGAGAAGCACGTAAATCTAATGGGAATTAAAACAAATGGAAAAAGACGACATCATTGCAGCCATACATGCCGTGGAGAAAGAATTGGGAACTAATAAAGCTGCCCACATGTTTAACATCCCAAAAACAACACTACGTCCAGAGTTAAGCTTGAGATGACCAGAAGCTATATCTTTAGCAAGAGCTGCTGGGTTCAACAAAATAGTTGTGAACAAATTCTTCGGTGCACTAGAAAAAACAGTACACTAGGAACAAATCACAGCATCCAGAATTTATAATATGAACGAAACTTCGCATACAGTAGTTCAACGACCAGAAAAAGTTATCGCACAAAGAGGAAAGCTTCAAGTTGGTGGCATCACAGCTTGCGAAAGGGGCAGAATGTGACATAGGTTTACGCCATGAATGCTGCTGGGTTATTTATCCCTCCGATGCTAATCTATGCTAGGAAAATAATGAAGGACTCTCTAGCATTTGGGGCTCCCACTGGAATAATTTTCAGTTGTCAGGACAAAGGGTGGATGACTATAGATGTCTTTATGGAATGGATGTCCCACTTCATTAGGAGCGTAAAACCAAGCGTATCAGAATAGGTTTTTCTCGTTTTAGATAGACACAGCAGTCACACTCAGTTTTTAGATGCAGTTGAAGTAGCTCACAAAAATTGGGGTTATTGTGTTATTACTGCCAACTCATTGCACTCACCGTATGCAGCCACTCAACATGCTTTTTTTTTCAGCCACTGAACACCTTCGTTGACTCTGCGATTGCAACAAAGCTGAGAATGTCTCCAAAGAAACGACTTACCATTAAGCACATTGCTTCTTTGGTTGGAGCTGGTTTTCCGAGAGCTGCATCAATAGAGACAGCAATAAATGGCTTCAGGAAAACTGTACTGTGTCCAGTTGATCGCCACGCGCTCACAGATGCTGACTTTGCTGCTGCGTCAGTCACTAATAGCCCATACCAAGAATCAAGTCCCATGGAGCGAGAACAGCCAATTGACCCCTTGATATCCGAGATGTGATGATACATGAGCAAATACAAAATGCCAAAAATAAACATGCCGACCACTTCCAGAGATGTTTCTGACAGTTCGAATAAATTTCTTGGTACACCTGGGACGTGTTACATATCTGTGGAGGAAATAAATCCAATTCTTACTTCCTCATTTTCACCAAAGCAAAAAGAAAAGACGAAGACAAGAAGTTTCAGGCATAGTGCTTACATCAACACCACATAAGGAATCACTTAGCAAGAGTCTACGTTCCTCATCTAAAACAACTGTGTCAACATCTGAGTTTTCAGAAGAAGAAGGTGTCTGTTTCCAATAGTCTGGATACAGTGTGCATCAACTGCGGTGACACTTATGACACAGACTGGATCCAGTGCAATTCGTGTCAGCTTTGGTCACATGATGAGTGTGCTGATTTAAATGAGCCATGTTTTTACTTGTGTGACAATTATGTGAAACACTAGGAAACTCTAATCCTCTCATTAGTCTATAAGGCTAACATTATGTTGCTAGTTTTACAAAATCATACTTTGTGTAGGCCTATATAATTTTGACAGATTTTTAGCTGACCTTTGAGCAAAAATATAAAGACTTATCTGAGTTAAGGCACTCTAAAGGCATCTGAATCAGAATGTTAATACTTTTCTTTGAGGGCAATTTTGTAATCTTTTGTTTACAAGTTCATAACAATGAGCTCAATATACAACTCGAAAGAGAAATAAAACATTTATTTGTAACACAATTCGTCTTCGGTTACATTTGCTATTGTTCTGGGCTGGACCAAGTTACACGACAGTGAAAACCAAATTACACGCCATTAGCCTAAATTACACAGCTAAAAAAATTTTCAAAAATCTTAAATTAAGTGTGTTATGTTATAGTAAATGGTATTTAAAATACAGACATTGTAATATATTATTATAGTTAACATGCACCTAAATTCCGAAGTGTTTGGAACACATGTTATAGATTTTATGGCCATACGAAGTTAGGTGGTCCAAATAACACAGACTTCCCCTAGCATAAATTTTGAACTTTCTGTATAGGCCTAAGTTCTTTTGAATTTTGGGACAGCTTTACATGTTTTATTTGCTATAAGTTACCTAGATGATAATTAGTTGTACTGTTACTGTAAAGAAGACGTTTCGGTTGTCAACGTGTGTGAGAGACTCTCTACCATTAGCAAGTGCATTTGTAGAAGAGATGAAAAGCCTCTTCATATAGTTTTAAACGGTTCGGTGCTTCATGATCAGTCCTTAGGGTGAATCAAGAGGGTTGGCTGTTGGCATGTTGAGCCAACACCAGAATAGACTTCCATTGTGTGGTGTGAGCTTATGGTCTCAAACTGGAAGAGATTTATACCCTGGCTATAACTAACCTTGGGAATTGGGTTGGCCCTTGATATATTGAGATGAAAATCATGTGGCTGGATTCCTGGCTGGTAACCTAGTAGGCCTACCACTTCAACACTGCTACTGGTACCTACACCTGCAGCTAGTCGAGTCTGCCCTTCCAGGATGGCACCCTGTCCCTGGGGATGTTAGAAGATAGCGAAGCTGGATTCCTGGCCACCACAGAGAGGTCTTCCTAGTTCTGCCCCCTGTTGTTTATTTGGTTAATGAGTAATTGGTAAGAGTTTTGTTTGTTGGTTTGGTACAGTGTCTTTCACATTAACAATCAGCCTGAGATTTATGTGAAAAAGAGTTTTGCAGATTGTGACATGTGTAATGTTGTTTTATGTGCATCCTTCCCCATCCTCATTATCGTATCCCTAAGTTTACACTAGATTTATTCCATTTGTTCCAAGACTTAAGTTAAAAGTTTTTAATTAATGTTGGGTGGATTAAATTTTTCTGTGTTGTCGATGCCTCTGCGTTATGCCGTAGGCACTTTGGTGTTCAATATTTGGGATCCTGCTATTACTCTACCACTTGCTGGCTTGAGCAGCGCTGGCTGTTTTGAAAGGTCGATGAGGCGCAGATCGTAAGATGTCAACATTCCTCGTCTGAATCCTACCTCCACAACTTGAGCATGCTGCAAGGCAACAGCTTCGATCGACTTCATAATCCACAAGATAAGACTGCTCAGTTACTGTATTTTCCAATTCTTTCGACACACACACACGTGTGTATAAGATAGAGAAAATGTGAATCATTGTAATGAATATAGCTGTCTGTTTTAAGTAAAAGGACAATGAAACGTAATGAAAGGAGTAAAAAAAATGAAGCCCAATTAATATGTAAAAGTGAATGTCATTATTAAATCAATATCCTCGCAGAAACTGTTATTTTACAATAAGTGAGTAATTTCGTTCAGGTCCTTGATAATCTGTGATCCCAATTAAATTAGTTTCTGTTTTTATTGATTTTTGGGTATATTTTAATTTGTGGGACACAAATTACTTAGGATGGGCAAATGTCGTGCAGCAGTTTTTCTGATCTAAGTTTTTGTTAAGATGCCTTCATTTTTGTTCAGATACCTGCTTTAAATAATTCCTCAATTTAGATTTTATTAAATTCTACTTTTTTAATAATAGCAGCTGTGTATCATTAATTTTATTTAGCTAGAGTTTTTGTCTAATACATCTACATGTTATGCCTAAGATAGGCTATTGTTACACGGTACAGCCATACAGCTTACATAGGCTGCTGCTCGCCTGAGTAAGATTTAATCATATTTTTGTACTTAACACACACTGTGTTCTTTGTAGCCTTCTAGTGAACTAACGTTGTTTCTTGTTGCCGTGTTTCTTGCGTATCGAGCACTTAGTCCACCTGCACTTTAGTTACGTCACTGATCGCCCAGCGAGAGAACAGCTGATGAGTTTTGTTTACTGTACTCGTAAGGCCACGTGCAGGCTAGATAAAATGAAGAGCTTTGTTTAGGTCACTTGTCATCAGCTGGGAAAACAGTTTTACTGTACAGCTGGGCTAAGAAAAGCTAGCATAGCTCGTTTCCCCCTCCCCTTACCCTGAATGCTCCTCCGTAGAAGCCCGAGAAAACAGGCTGTTTAAGTTGGCAGGCTTGATATCATCAATGTTCGCAGTCCTGGAATTGTGCATGTTGGTAGCGCTGCACAGATGTTCAGAAGTAATAACATCAACACTCCTGACTCCAGTCTGTTTTCGTTGAACGTTAAATGTATTTTGACCGTGTGCGCAGTGGTTTGAAAGTCCAGGAAGTGTTTACGAGCCTGAGGTTATAAAAGTAGTTGTGAACGTTTAAAAGCTTTTCGTTTTTTGCTTTTCGTTTTGGTCGTTAGTTCTTTGACTGGTTGGTTAGATTGTCGAAGACGAGGGTCCGAGGAAACCCGACGAACTTCAGTTCAGAATGAGATAAGTAGTCTAACTTTGTGCGTTTGATAAAAGTAGGTCCGAGCTGAGAGTCACACTTATAGAGCCACACTAATTATAGTCACAATCATTGGAGTCAAACTTAGAGAGTCGCTTATTTTATTGTAATGTCAGTCAGTCTGCAAGTTGTATCTATGACACCCGCCCCCCTCCTCATAAGTAAGAATTGAAGTTGTAAATTGGTAATGTGTACCTGAGTAAAGTAATCTGTCTGTTAAGTTGTGCAGTTGATGATCCAATCCCTAGACATATATGAATTTTTAAAGATAATGTTTGTGCTTATTTTCCTTTTGTAGCAGAATCCGTCGCTCGGTTTTGATTTAATGACAATTATTGTTACTGTAATTTTTGAGTGTCATTTATTGTAAAGCTATTCGCTCAGTGTACGAGACGATGAATCACTTATGTAAGCAATTTTATGTTAATACACTGGTGTCTTGAACCCCAACTTTCTCGGTCTTCGCCTTTTTTTAACATAATGCAATATTATAAAGCATTATTATATAATTCTAAAATTTATTATTTATTAACTTTTCAAGCATATCAGTCAACAAAAACTGTCTCTCTTTATTCCATAGCACAAGTCACATCTTTTTGTACCATGGAGGTGTTACTATTATCGTTACTAACACAATTTCTCCTGATAGACATAATTATTTTCCCCGAGCAAATGATTGAGTGAGTAAAAGTACAGTTTTACATTTTGTGGTTAATAAGTCTTTGTATGTAGATTTTAAGAAATACTTGCAGTCCCTGAAAATATTAAATTTTCCTATTTTCTAACCTCGTATACCTCTCGCTACCCCAATGTTACTGTTTTGCTCGACCTGTCTTTGCTACAAAAGTTTAGTCTTATGTATTTCGAGTCTTCCATTCTGGCCTATAACAGATTGGTGGTGGATGGCTTCCCCCTCCCCTAGTTAGCACATGTGTTAGTTTACTCCCCTTAAGTTTAATTATCATCCCAAATCCCCCCTAACAGATTTTTTGTATCTCCTTTACTCATTAATGTGTTACAATATAAGTATAGATATATACATTTTCCTAGTGTAGGAAAATCGAGTTAATGTACTTATCTTAATTTACATAAAAATGTGCCATGGAGTGAGTGAGTGAAATATTTTGGTCAGCACTTAATATCGCGGTCCTCAGCACTGGTGAGAGATGACATGATGCGAGTACGGAGCAGCACCAAATTAAAGGGGCGGGGGAAACGGGTGGGCCCGAGAAAACCCACCGACCAACGGCATCGTCCGGCACGATTCCCACATGCGTAAATCCGGGGACCGACCCCGCCGGGAATCGAACCCGGATCGCCCTGGTGGGAGGGGAATGGACTGACAATTCCACCATCGCGTCCCCCCCCCCCAATGAGCCAAGGAATGAAACACAACAATAACGCGATGAAAACTTGTGGACACACCACAGACAATTTAAAAAGACTTCATTCTGTTCGCAGCTAAACATAACGCCCCTTCTACTAATACTTCGCTGTCATGGCTCCGCTAATCTCCTGTTTCAAAGAATTCTAAATTGTGTTCACTCACCACCGCGAGAGAACTCCGGGAAATACTGCTGAATGTGGAGGGTTGGCCAACTATAGCGGCAGTTCAGCAGGAGAACAACAGACGGCTAAAAGTTGTAGTAAACAGCAACAATATTATTATCAACCCGAGCTGACGAAGGTAAGGCGTTCTTTCTGCACGCCCGGAATGAATGTAATTATCTTGCGCAAAAAACTGTGCAAATGCTATATGTTTAGTTCGTTCCGAAATAGAGGAGCAGTTAAATTTAAATACAATTAAACATTGGTTTGTGCGAGGAAGTTCACAGAGAACATTGCTTCAAATATGTAAGTGAATTTGTTATTATTTATTTCATAGTGTTCAATTTATAGCGTTTAACGGGACATATTAAGCATAGTATGAAACTTGACAATGAAGACAAGTGACGAAGACTGTCTACTGTGTGATAAACGTAACAATGCAGACGATATGGTGTGGGTAAAACAAAAGGTTTGGGTACTATTACAGGCATATACGTGCAACAAAGAGACAAATTCTAGTCATGAGACTTGGACAGATTTGACAAATTGAGCAAACACTCATGAGGACAATGGCTTAACTCATGGGATGGGCATAAAAGACAGTGTAGTTTCCTTGCAAAATGTATTGGTGGATGAATTTTTTCTTGAGTATTACAGAGAGCTTCGAAAACTTGTGTAGCGAAAACTCTGAGAGTAACGAACAACATAGTGATTCATGAGATTCTCATTCAAAAAGGGATACAGCTGATGTTGAAAAACTTAATTCATGGATTGCTATAAATTCACTTTTCCTTGTCTCTGGTAAATGCATGTCGATTGTGGGAGATGAGAAAATTAACTGCAATGAGACATACAGAGCCAACTGCAAAGCCTTAAAAAAAATATTACTCGACAAAAAATAGAGTGCAAACATTAGCCATTTGTAATAAATCATTTAAAGTCAAGGATTATTGTGTGACAGCCAATCCTCTGCACCATTTTAACGCATATCTGTTCTGATGAAAATACACGAGGATTTAGGTGGTTTGGTTTTCAAGTTTGAATTGTCTCCCTTGTCTTTTAGATTTGTGTGATTAAAGTGGAATGAGGAAAACAAACAAGGCTGCATTGTACACACTGTTTGAAAAGAAGCAATATGATGCTGTGACGAGTCCCAAGTCATTCATTATTGATGAAGGTTGGGTTGGCTATTACGTCGTGTTTTGTGGCCAGCTGTTGGAACTTGCAGGACCCTCTCAGAAGACTAAACTTCTTACATCATGAAACACTTCGAAGAAAATTGCATGATTGTTTTTTATGGATATGTAGAAAATTACTGCAATACTAAAGAAGTAGAAGAATCTCGAAGGTGTTCTATAAGATGTTCTCCAAACATTGACTTTCACAAGGATATGCATTTGACTGTGGCCCAAGAAAACTTCTTGTCAATCAATCACAATAAAAGAAACATGATATCTCTCCTCATGGAAAACATAGTTAAAATTGAATAAATGTAAAACAAGGAGATTGGAATGCAGACATACTTATTATCCAAATCGCCATTGACTGTGAGTTATTTGAGGTAAACTGTACCATGGTTGGAGAGGCCATCGACCTTCTAATTTTGTTGATAGCATTTTCACTTGCGACGTCAGAAATACTTTTCTTGACACTGGAAACAGATAAAGTGCAAACCACACTGCATTCATCTCATAGTCTAAATAATAAGCCTATTATCAAGGAAAATATTTTATTCCTGCATGCTTTTTTAGGCTGTGATTATACTTCAACTATTTTCAATAAAGGAAATATAGCCATAAGCAAATTGCTAGAAAAGAGAGAAGACTGCCAATGCAATTCAGGCATTTAAAATGGAAAATGCTTCACAAAAGCAAATTGCTGATGCTGGAGAAAAAATTTTTCTTGGCCTATATAACGCACATGAACA
The DNA here is from genome assembly GCA_003012365.1 of Medauroidea extradentata. Taxonomy (NCBI): domain Eukaryota; kingdom Metazoa; phylum Arthropoda; class Insecta; order Phasmatodea; family Phasmatidae; genus Medauroidea; species Medauroidea extradentata. The sequence continues at coordinate 22,364 of PNEQ01004528.1, read as the reverse complement.
AGCCAAGTCACTAAACAATTATCAGTATATATGTTTTAAAAACTGTGTTGTAGGTGAGAAAAAAACTACTATCAGCACTGTCACCCCCACATAACTCTGCAAAGCTTCACAGCTTTCGTGTTTAACATCAGGTACGGATATGGAGAGGGAACAAATTGCTTCCACAAGACTCGGGTTGGCATACAGAACCATGCTTATCTCCTATTGCATCAACCTTACAACCAGCACCTCAAAATATAATGGACACAATTTTCTGTGGCTGTCTGAAAGGCTGTGATAAAGCATGTGGATGCCATGAAACAGGGTTAAAGTGTACAAATATTTGCGTGCACTGCAGTGGCGTTTCGTGCGACAGTGCTACGAAGCCAGAGATTCAAGGCGAAGGTATCGAAATCTACAGGAAGTCCACAATGTCTTGTTACCCCCCTGTATGTAGTTTACACATATTGTTATGGTATTATGATGTTATAGTATCTTGTGTTGTAACATAACTTTAAGTATCCAGTGGATCCATTTGGGCTCCTTATTTCTCATGGCAGAGAATAGATTTGCGCCAAGTTCTGTGAGACATTTTACGAAGCATTTTCAGACTGATACGAACAAAAGCAAGTCTCACTGCTTCTTTTAGTTCATCTGTGGTTTCGTAGCGCTGCTGTGCAACACACTCCTTTATGAAGCCCCAAAGTCTATTATAACATATCGAAAGATCTGGGTTTCGAGGTGGCCATTCAAGTGGAGCAGACAGCTCTGCTGAACCTCGGCCAATACAACGATTCCGAAAGACATCGGCAAGGTATTCCCAAACAGAAATAGCATAATGGGCTGGCGCTCCATCCTGTTAGAACCACACATCACTCAGAATTCCAAGTTCCTCCAGTTGTGGCACAAACCAGGTTCGCAGATTATCCACATAAGTGGTCTGGTTCACTGTTCCATCTAAGAAATATGGTCCAAAAAAAATGTTGATTGTTCATTGCAGCCCACATCATGACATGTGGAGGATTATGTTCCAATTCCTCGACATAATGTGAATTTTCCGTGGACCAGAACACAACATTCTGTGATCGATAGCTCCGATAGACGTCCCACTCATCACTGAAAATGACCTTTCCACGTTTTGGGATTGTGTCGAAATTCTGAAGAAGCAACGCATATCCATCCCATCTGCGGGCTAAATAATTGTCTGATGAAAACTCCTGAACGAAAATAGGCCGATATGCGAGAATAAGCAGGTCGTTCTTCACGTGGTTATGCAGTGTCGATCGCGGTATTCCAAGCTTCGATAATCGTTTGCAGAGCGACTTTTTTTGGTGATTTCATTACTGATTCCTCGACATCCTGACATTGATGCACTCTGGTTGAAGGTCTTCCAGTTCGTGGTTTATCTTTCATATTGCCAGTCAAAAAGAGTTTGTATTACCAACACTGAAGGGTTTGTTTTGATGGCGCCTCTTTGTGGAATCGTTGTTGGAAATCGGCACGCACTTCACGAAGTGTCTTCCCAGTATGAGGATGTTCGTAAACCCAAGCATTCACACCAATCCTATGTTCCAGGGTGTATTCGCTGGTATCACACATGGTTCACATTCCTTGTCTGCAACACAACCATATACACGCCATAAATACACTGGATACTTAAGGTTATGTTGCAACACAAGATACCATAATATCATAACAATATGCATATACATACGGGGGGGGTAACAAGACATTGTGGACATCCTGTATGACAAACAAGAAACAAATGTTCAACACAGTAAGTTTGTATCAGCATTAGAGATAGGAGATTGTGAAGACGGTGGTAAAAGCCAAAACGAAGGTGATTATGTTAGTGGTAATGAAGTGTATGCTGGTAAAACATCCATAGCACAAAATGAAATAAGTGATAAGTCAGAGGAGATTCAAAGAGCTGCAGAAAGAGAAGGACAGTGTTAATTTGTTGACGTTTACAGTCTCTATAATATTGGCTTTTGTGTACTGCACCTAGGGGCATACTACCTAAAAACGCATGAAACATTTTACCTCTGTGGTGGTGTGGAAATACGAGTCACGTTGCTGACTCCTTCAAAATAGGTTTTAACTAATGTATTTTTAGGGAAAATGAACGACCTGACAAAAATAGATTAGGGCCTTTTTGTAGAAAATTAAATTTCCAATATTTCTGTATAGGGTATAAATTACGTAAATACAACCTAAACAAATAAATTAAGGCTATTCGCAACAAACGTAACATTTTGAGGGTCCTGTTTGTAACGAACTGGAATGTTTGTTTAAATGTGTGGTAGCACCAAGACAGAACGTCCTGCATTCTCAAGGACTTTGTACGTGTTCACAAATATGGATTTTTTTAAAAGCAAATATTCTAAAGCTAGAAAGAATGAATCACCGTTTACTTCTAGATCAATATGTATTCCTTAGTTGACAGGAATAAAATTGTCTTTTCATAGGGTAGAAATATCTCCAAATGTATGTATGTAACTGTCGTTACTCCTGTGATAGTTAGATTGAGGGTTAACAGAAATATTATTTATTGCTACATTACCTCCCTGTTTTCTGTAAGTAGTTTAATTGCAAGTTATACGCCACAAAATTTTATTGATTATTCGGTTACAGGTCCTACACAAGCACTTGATCAAGGTCATCGAGCTACAACACAGAGGACTTCAAGGAGACATCTGGCGTCGGCTTTTGAATTTTCTCCGGAAGATACATCTCCAAGAAAAAAATTTTGCAGACAGCACAGAAGTATAAACGGCAGTGCAGAAGATTAATTGCAGAAGTGAAGAAACTTAAAAAAAAAAAAAAAAAGCAAAGTGTGATACATGTTTATCGTAAAAAAAAAATAGGTTGTGCAGCTTCACGATGACTTGATAATTTCACCTGTAGCTAAGCTTATACTGGAAGGGGAAATTAAAAATGCACAAAAAGTACCATACCCGCAAGTGGAATGCAGGTGAAACCACTTTGCATTGGCTATATTCAAGAGCAGGCGAAGAGTATATCGTTTTCTCGCCAACATCATCACACTGCCTTCTGAAAAAACACTGAATAGGTTGTTGGGCAACATTCATATTCAACTAGGACTCAACTGTGTGCATTAAGAACATTTGAAAAGTGTGTGTAGCAAACTACGCGAGACGGACGAGCATTGTGTCCGTATGTTTGATTAGGTGTCTTTGAGTAGCAGCATATATTACAATAATGGTAAGAAACATGTGGAGGGCTTTGAAGATTATGGTGTGCATGGTCGCACAAACATTTGTGCAGATCATGCCTTAGTTTTTTTTTTTTTTTTTTTGCTCAGGGAGTGAAGAAGAAATGGATGCAGCCAGTGTCTTATTTCTTCGTGAGAGGTACCACACCTATAACAGTGTTAGTACAACTCATTTCTGAGAATATTACAGCACTACAAGAAATGGGCCTGACAGTTGTAGCCACAGTTTCAGACCAGGGTCCAACCAATCGTGCAGCAATATCACATCTACGAAAAAAGTGCCCAGAAGGAGAATATGAGCCAGTGTACAAGATTGGAGGACATTATGTGGTAAAAATTATAAATATATATATATATATGTATATATATACATCACATATTATCAAAAAAAAGGAATACATTCTTGTTGAGCAATGTGGTATTTGACGGAAGCAAAACAGCAGAATGGCGGCATGTTTTAGAATTTTATGACCTAGATCAACAGCTATTTCAGATGTCTGAACTGACACAAGCTCATGTTTACCCTGAGGAAAAGGCAAAAAAAGAAGGTGAAATTGACTGCACAAGTCATGAGCTATAAGGTTTCGACAGCAATGCTAACAATAAATAGTGTATCATAAGGTACTAAATTGAAAGATGCCGCCCATATAGGTGAATTTCTTGGCCAGGCTGATTAATTTTTTGATTTCACAAACGGTCCGGGTGGTAACAATGAAAAAAAAAACTACCAGATCAAACATACACTCAAAATCGGTTCATCATGAGATGTGGAGAGATATGATCCAGAAGATGCAGAAATGGATTTTTGTTAAAAAAAGAAAATGGCACAAAGAATGTACCACTATGTGTGAAAGGTTGGATTGATGATGTCAAAGGATTTCAGAGGCTTTGAATAACTGTAATAACCTGGGTTTACAGTACCTAAATCTTAGGCAGTTTAACCAAGACCCAATGGAAAATCTGTTTTCAAAAATATGACAGTCATGTGGCAGCAACACTGACCCTACTTGTGTACACTTCACAGCAGCTTTGAAAACTGTAGTGGTCAACAGGCTATCATCTAAGTAAAGTGTGTTACAAAAATTGTTCAGACACTGAAGAAACAAATCTCTTAAGTGATCTACAAACGTTTGTTCAAGAACGAAACAGTCCTTAGTAAGACAACATACAGAAGTATGTGGGTGAAATCACTGAGACATGCCCACCTACACTGATACGTGGTAAACAGAACTTCCGCATTGGTTTTGAAGACACCTCGAAGCTCAGTAGGCAAGCACCAACATGTCTGTGGGTTTGATGTGAGGCAAATAGCAAACTCTGTTAAGTGTAGCGATTGCAAAAGAGGTTTCCTTACAGATGAAGCAACATCAGATCATTGCCCTACATCCCTTAAGGAGTATGATCAGTCACATCATAAATTAACAAATGCAAGTCCATTAGTTCATAAATTCTTTCTTAAGTTGCCAGAAAAAGTTCAACGGTACCTGTCTGAAGTTTCTTCATGACCATGATGCATTTGACAAAACAGTGAAGTTAGTGTCAGATTGTGATGGTTTTGCCGAGCTTCCATGTGACCAATACTAGGATGATTTGGTTGCCTGCTTGTCGTCCATGGTGGCAACTTTATTTTTAAAGACAACATGCAGAAGACTGAATAGGTTCAATAGGGTAAGTTACCATGGAAGGTCAAGAAAAAGTAAAAAGTTAGTTAATCAAACTCAAAATGGAGAAACTGCTGATGCTTAGACAGTTAAACCTATGGTAATTACTATATAACCGTAATACAACATGCTTGTGTAAAAGATTAATTTTCTGACCCATTTTTTTTGTCACAAATTTTCATTAAACACAGTGAAAAATATAAATACAACCCTAATTCGACCGAAAGTTTTAATGCCCTTAACGAGGTTTGTAACGTTATATGTTCACAGAAACCAAATAAAGGTTATATTTCGAGTTTACTCCACCAAAATTCAAATATTTTTATCACCATAGTGACCGTATACTAGAACTAGATTTAACATTATAGTACATGGCCTAACATTACTGCCGACATTAAAATATTTATTTTGTTTCTGACCTCATTCTAAGAGGACAGAAAGAAAACCACCTTGTGTTAATGTTTCACTATCTCCTGCATATACTGTAACATCACTTTTTAAATCCTTGCAGCAACTCAACTTACAGTTTTACAAAACTAAAACTAAAATTTTCAAATTGTTGCTATTAAACAGTAGCCTGTAAAAAGATACAGAAAATTGCTTTCAACCGAAATAGTTTTATGCGCGCGTACAAAAATGGAATGAGATTTTCTGGCTCAGTTAGTAGTCAGATGGTCAATGATGTTATTGAAGTAATAATATAGAAGCATTTACAAATTGTAATATGCATGCAAACTTTTTTGTGTCAGTTCTAATAAAAACTGTTGTTTTTTGTTTTATATGAATGAACAGCATGACAACAAAGAACCTATATTTTTTTTTTCGTGCTCTTACTCTGACTAGTTGGGGAAGGAGGGAAATTCTAATTAGGAGCTTGAGATGTGAATTGTGGAGATTTCCATAGTCTTCTAAGTGTTTCTCACACACAATTGCCTTCCTGGAAGGGGTTAAGATTTGTGCATGCAGATGTAGATTAAGTCCCGTTGCCAAACTTGTGTTGCATGTAACACTAGAATGTATATTACAGATTCCCTTTAAAAATGCTGTAACTGGGTTTTAATGTATGTACCTCATGGCAGAAAGTATTTTTAAAGGAATGTGTGACTATTTTCATGAATCTGGGAAAAGTTGGAATGTAGTAAAGTATTGAAGTACATATTGTGCTTATGTGGATAAGGTTCTTGCTAAATTTTTTCTTTGGGTTTAAATTACCATTATGGACAAGTATTTGTATTGGTCGTTTTTTCCTAGCACAAAATGTTGTAATTGTTTTTGATGGAAGCAGATGTATTCAGTAATTTTTTTAAAATATAATTATAGAAATTATGTTTCCCATAATACTGAAATGCAAACAAATTCTCGAATGTAGGATGTGTGTATTTTTTGGCAAATCACCGCATAAGCAAAGTTGCCAATGTTGTACCTGTTATTTTAATAATATTCATGCATTTCTAAAAGTAAAATATTAAAGTGGTATTTTGGTGCAAACAGTTCTCGTGGAAGAAATATCAGTAAAATGTAGGATATTCAGTTACTTACATAATACATTTGGCACATTCCATAGCTGCTGATGAACCCAAAAATCACTGCGGTTTCTTCAGAGTTTGTCGGCAGTTGTGAAACGAGTCATCGGTAGTCTGTCATTTTTTCCCATCACTAGTTTGGTACTGACTGGCAGTGGCAACTCAGTAGTGGTATCTAAAAATAGCTATGTGCCTCTGCATGTTAAGTGTTTTATGTTTCTCTAGTTATTTTACCTATATTGTACAGTGACAGGCCCCACTTAGTGTATATTTCTCTGCTTTTGATTCACATTTTAAATGTTTCTGTTGCTCCAAATCCAAAAACTTGTCCTTGTTTTTATCAAGAGGAAATCTTCAGAATATGTGTTCAATAATGTGTTTCAATCTACTCTATTATTTCTGCAAAATTAATTTTGTTTTGGACGTTAGCTTAACTATATTCCGTGGAATTCTAACAACACTGTGTTAAACACGTCATATCAGTACCTTTATTTTTCATAATGTAAAAGCTTTCCCTCTTTTTTGGTTACATTTTGATACGAGGAGACAACTCTCTAGTTCGATCAGCCATGTCTTTTACAGCACTGGCTACTTCACTCTCTTTCTAGAAAAGTCAGAAAGTGACTGCTGCCAAAATTAACTTACATGCAGTATTATGTGCCCATGGCCTATAATATTACAGATGATTAAAAGAAGAAAACAATGTCAAATTCACTACCATGAAATTATAAAAATCCATAGTACTGCTTGACCTACATCCTATTGCAACAATTGCGTTCGAATTCTAGCTAGCCGGTGATGGAGAGCTCTTGACTTGCATTTTAAAATTGGAAGCCCATAAAATATATTATTTTAATGTTGTTTTGTGCTCAGGGTATTAAAGTGGTGGGCATTGTTTGCATAGGAAAAGCTTTCCTATGGGACTAGAAGCAATGGCAAGCATTTTATTTGTGGAAAGTATGCATTAAAATTAATAACAGGTATCTGTCACTTTGTTTGACTATGGTTGATATTTTCATATAACTAATTCTGAATCCTTATAAATGTATTAACAACGAAGAGAAATATCTAAATGCATAATAATCTGTCTGCTGTGATAGAAAAATATATTTTGTGAAGTTGAGGATGTTAAAATTAAATTAATTTTTTGTGTTGAAACACAAATAAATAATAACCGTCCCTACCCGTCGTACTCTACAAAGGGACACAACTCTCCCTGGGAGTGCTAGCCCTTCACAGTCCACAAGAGGAGTCTCCTTGCTCTTCTAGCCAGCCAGGCCTACTGTGCCTCACCTGATTCATACTCTAGACCTAAGGTACTACAACTTCGAAAACTACCTTCAGAAGATACTGTTGTGAAGTTGAATCGAGACCATTCCCTAGGATGCCTGGATGTAGGTGCTGATTATATGTACTCTATAATAGGGGACTGTCAGAGTTTTATCCTTTGTGTCAGTAAAACACCGCCAGTAAGGCCATGCAAGTCTTTTGTAGTAAATTCTAGTAGTAACCAACATAATAATTTGAATCTGTAGGCCCTTCAGTGATGTTAGCTTTTTTATTTATTTATATTAAATTATACAATACACGACATGAGATAATACAATTACCTTACTCCTTGAGCTAGTGAGTTCTAGGTGGAACCAAATATGTAGACACTGAAGTTTCGCTCGCTGCCGCTACTGCGATCTACATCACTGCCGCCATCTTGTATATCGAGATATTTCCATCAACGCGTATCGGTATGCTTAGAGTGCAAATTGAGTATCTACACGAGTGATGCCACAAGGGTGAGGCTCACTCATGGGGAGGAAACTAACAAAGGAAACCATGGTAATAGCATTTTTTTTTTGGATGGCCATTTTTTCTGTTAGTTCTACATTCTAGCGTGCGACCAAACACAGCACTGTGTGACGTGTAATTTAGTCAAGTTCATTACTTCATTTGAATATATTATTATTCCAGTATGTGCCTATTAATTAATGAATGATACAAATTTAATTAAATTTTTTGAACACAGTTTAATGTCGTTTTTATTTCGATATTTTAATACCTGTTTCGCAGTTACTATTTTGGAGGGTTTTTTGGTTAAGGATTACATTGAATAGTAATAGTTCGAGGTGATATTTGTATTTATGGCCAAATATCCATGGGTTCCTTTTTGAATTACAGTGGCAGGTCAGATTTAAACCTTAGATTTTTACTTCGTAAATTGCAAATTAAATGTGACACAGGCACAAGTTTTACTGGGGAAAGAAGACGCACGACCGAGTTTTCCACTGCCGGATTTCATTATTGCTTCATCCAAAATTTTAAGATGGAGATTTTCTCTTTCCTTACGAATTTCGAACTATAATATAACTTTTAACCTAGATTTTTTTGCATCAAAATTAGATCGTGGAAATCTAAAAAACGCCGCTCATCAGGCTTCGAATTGCAGCCAATCTCAGCGCATATACATCCATAGGCATACCGAGCGGACATTTTTCTCACAATCTAAATCCATGAAAAAAAGTTGAAGTAGGTGCACCAGGAAAGCGAGAAATAGGTAGTTCTGCAGGTAAGAGTGTAAAAAATTTCCGCCCACCTTGTTTAAGTGGACAGGTAACAACGTTGGAAGATGAGACGACCTGTCTCGTGTTTCCTGTCTACTTCGACGTAATAAATTTACGTTGTTTCACCTACCTGTTCTAAAGACATTTTGGACAAGCACCGTTTAACCGGCCAGCTGTCTCCCGGCGGGGCGATATACATCCGTCCAGAGTCAGCACCACAGACAAAATGCCAGAGCATTACTGCGAACGTTTGGGTGACGAGCCTGCTGCTTGGAGCGCTGCCTGCACGGCATCTCGGAAGTTGAAACCTAAATTTTTCCTCATACCGGAAGTACTTTTGTCGACTTTATAAACTCTATTTTGATTTCATTATTACGACAATTTGAAATGAGCATTTGTTATTGGCTCAGACATTTATTGTAACTGTATAATGTGTGAGGAGTGGGGTTAGCCCACAGTATAAAGTCTAGGGGAGTAGCTTAAATTGGCAAGAAGCTACTCCTGGACTATCCGCCCGTAAGTAGAGTTTAAATTACTCTAAGTAGCCATGTTGAAAAGTTTAAAGGTTAGGGAATTCATTTCACATGGAGACTAACTCCTTCAAGAAAATTGCAATACTGATAAAAATTTGTTTGAAGGCTTTGGAGCCATTGTGTTTTTAAAAGAATGTATAATGGCCAGAAGGTGGCACTGTTTAACTTGGAATTTCAAACAAATATAATTATTGTAAAGAAAGGAAAGTTATAGTATGACAGGTTGTATTATGCCAAATTTAAAAGAATGTATAATGGCCATATGGTGGCACTGTTTCACTTGGAATTTCAAACAAATATAATTATTGTAAAGAAAGGAAAGTTATAGTATGGCAGTTTGTTTTATGCCAAATTTAAAAGATATTTAAATAAAATTTATATTTTTGGTAAAAATATGTGTTATTGCACAATTCCTCGTCATTACCAAAATCAATACACTTAATTATATATTTTCTTATTTGGTAATTGTTAGCTTTCTGGTGGGTTGTTTTAGCCTGCGCACTCTGCTGTTGATTTTGTTTAATACAGATGAGTTATTGTGCAATAGACCATTAAGCTTAGTATATTTAAACCAACCACAATACTCGAAATCAGATTAACCTTAAATACCTGTTATCATGGCAATGGGGTGGATTCAACAGCTAAGCAAGTCTGCTTTGTGCCAACTTTTGAAAGAGGCAGGGGAAGTAGTATTAGATACTGATGAGATAGCGGAGTTAAGAATTAAAACCCGCGCTCTTGTGAGAAAGGACGAGGGTGGAGAAGAAGTGTCATTGAAAGTGGGAGAATTTTGCCCAGTATTAAAGGCCATCCGCCATGTTCCTTCAGAATTAATGGCCAAGATACCTAGTATGACTGATACTAATTTATCTACTGTAGTAAAATTTTTTGTAGCATTTAATACAGTTTTTGCATTAAATTATTGTCCGAAGCAGGTCCTCTATGCTGCTGTAGTGTTTAAAGTACCTGAGCTTTTTCAGCCTATCTTTAGCACAGCTAAAGAAGAAAATTGGGAAGTATCTCAATTGACAAAAACGTGCCTAAATTTAGTTGCGAGTGAAGTCGCTATTGGAAAAATGCGTCTAAAACTTTTAGAAAAATACCAACCGCCTACTCAGTCTATGCGAAATTTTGTTAACGAGTTACTTGGTTTAGTCAAAGTTCTTGGTCTTCCTTGTTCAGAAGAATATTTCACTCAGACTGTTTTTTATAATTTATTACCACAAAATAGTAGATATTTTACTTTTGTAACTAAACCATCAAACTTGACTGAGTTGTTACTTGTGACACAGGTAGAGAAAACTATTAAGGATACTGCTCCTAGTAAATCATTATCTACTCCTGATAAAGTTAGCCATAGTGTGCGCCGAGGAGTGGAATTTCCTTGTAAGTCTTGTTTTATCTGTGGTAAAACTAATCATATTGCTAAGAATTGTTTTCATAAAGGTAAAATCATTAATAATGTTGGTGCCTCCCAATTTCAATGTAGTAAGCCAGAAAATAAGAGTGGAAGGGATCATTTTACTCAAACGGAAAGTCCCTACAACTAGTTTTGGGGAAAATAAATTTCAAAACATGGAGTGTTTTAGGTGCAAACAAAAAGGTCACATTAAGGCAAATTGTCCTCAGAGGGAGAAGGTATTTGGGTGTAATAATATTACAAGTTTCCAGTTTAATAGGAAATATGGATTATTGTATGTTCCTGTGATAATAGCTGATCAGATTAAGGTATCAGCACTATTGGATTCGGGGGCATCCTGTTCCTTGATAAATAAAGATTTTTGTAATAACTTATTAAGAGCTTTGCCAAATGGGTCAGTTAAGATTAAGAAAGGAAAAGAAACAGGATTCACTCTCGCTAATGGAGGAATAATTACTTCAGATTGTACTGCTGAGTTTAAAATTAAAATTGAAAATTTCTCATGGAAGTTTGAATTTAAGGTATTACCAGGGTTGAGTCATGAACCCTTCTGGGAATAGATTTCTTGGGGAAAACTCAGGCCTCTTTAAATGTATCACAAATGGAGCTTATATTTTCTTTCAAAAGAGATCAACCTGTTACGATAGTTTCAGAACTTTATCACTGTAATATTGTAGACACAGGAGAGGAAGTAGGAACGGAAAGGAGACGTCTGGAGGAATTGCAAATGGAATATTCGGATGTTGTCACTATTAGGTTAGGTCATTATACTAAGATATACATCCGTCCAGAGTCAGCACCACAGACAAAATGCCAGAGCATTACTGCGAACGTTTGGGTGACGAGCCTGCCGCTTGGAGCGCTGCCTGCACGGCATCTCGGAAATTGAAACCTAAATTTTTCCTCATACCGGAAGTACTTTTGTCGACTTTATAAACTCTATTTTGATTTCATTATTACGACAATTTGAAATGAGCATTTGTTATTGGCTCAGACATTTTTTGTAACTGTATAATGTGTGAGGAGTGGGGTTAGCCCACAGTATAAAGTCTAGGGGAGTAGCTTCAATTGGCAAGAAGCTACTCCTGGACTATCCGCCTGTAAGTAGAGTTTAAATTACTCTAAGTAGCCATGTTGAAAAGTTTAAAGGTTAGGGAATTCATTTCACATGGAGACTAACTCCTTCAAGAAAATTGCAATACTTATAAAAATTTGTTTGAAGGCTTTGGAGTCATTGTGTTTTTAAAAAGAATGTATAATGGCCAGAAGGTGGCACTGTTTAACTTGGAATTTCAAACAAATATAATTATTGTAAAGAAAGGAAAGTTATAGTATGACAGGTTGTATTATGCCAAATTTAAAAGATATTTAAATAAAATTTATATTTTTGGTAAAAATATGTGTTACTGCACAATTCCTCGTCATTACCAAAATCAATACACTTAATTATATATTTTCTTATTTGGTAATTGTTAGCTTTCTGGTGGGTTGTTTTAATGGGGAAAACAACACCAGAGTGTTGCAAAGGGTTAAGGTTGTTGTGGAAAAAGTTGAAACAGTTGAATTTCACGTATGTCATGCTAAGAAGTCTAAACCAGGATGCAACTGAGTATTTATTTGGATCGATCCAACTGTGGATCAAATGCTAACCCAACAGTGCTTCAGTTTGTTGCAAATCTTAAAACTTCAATGGTTAATGGCCTAGCATTTGTTGATGTGAAACTTTCTAATTGTGAAGAAGAGAGTGAAACACTTGACTTACTACACAATCATCAAAGTTTTCTTTCCAGCTCCTCAAGTTTGTCACCCAACATCTTGGAAACACCATCATTGGCAGTAGAAGATACAAGTTCTTTTTACATGGGTGTTGGTACATTTTCTGTTGCATATGTCAGTGGGACTATTGCTAGGAGAGTATTAATTGGTAACACATGTTCAGATTGTAAATTGGCATTATTGGCAACTATTTCGGACCCAAATGTGCACTGTGGTATAATTTTCAAAGAGTATTCTGACAAAAATATGGGACTAGCATATCCTTCAGAAACAATGGTTACTTGTGTTAGCAAAGCAGTGGAAATTCTAATGAAACTGATTCCACAGATGGCACACATAAATTCTGTTCAATCCACCCTCATGGACACAGTAAAAATAAGTGGTAATTTGGATTGGTTGGCATCTGTATGTCTCCTACATCATCACAAAATATCACACGTAAGTTTAACTTCATTCATCTGCACATCTCTCCGATGGTGGTGTACAAGGTAAAACAGAGAATCCAGTAAATTTTACAAGAAAAAGGCAGATACACGTAAAGTAAAAATATTGAAACATCAGTAGTTCATTACAGTAATTTTGTACGTATGTAGCATTTCCAAAGGTAATTCACGATAAATATAACAATTTGAAATCCCTGCTTAAATTCTACTTCCAGCTGCCAGTCTGTATATTTCCGCTACATATAGCAAACATAATCTACACATTACCATGTCACTTTGCTTCGCCGCGTGCTCAATGACATTATCGAGTAAGCAGGACACCAAAAAGTTCATAAATAAATGTTTGAAAGTAAGATACCTATGCCGAATATTGTCCGCTTAAGGTTCACAAATCATGTGTGCTTAAGGCATTAAATTTGTTACTAACATAACACATGGATGATGTAATACAGATATTTATGGAAGGTGTATGTTCATACTTGAGACTGGTGTATATAGATCCCACATATTTCTCGGCATTACCACACAATGGCGACTATAGGGCAATATTGAGAACCGGGCCATATTCGGTACAGGTACCTTATACGAAATACGAAAATTTCTGTTTTATTCGATTTATTGCAGGACTGTTATTTAAGGAAGAAAATGCACTGAATCTACTTTCTGTAGTTCGCTGCCAACCGCACGAAGAGTAAGGTAACCATAGTCTATGTTGAAGTGTATACAGGAATGCTTGGTGATTTTCTTGAGAGGTCATTGCAAAATGCTACTTTTATCGAGAACGAGATATAGCTGTCTTTGTTATATGCTGTTTACTGATTTGGATACTGGTATTTGTATGATGAAATCCAGAACATTCGGAGACATGGTTTTGGAAATAACTATTTTTATTAAATAGCATAGTATTTTAAGGTCCAGTAAAATGTTTTCAGTCCACGAAGAAATGGGGAAAACATGGAGAAGTCTGGGAATTCTGTTCCTCAGGGTAAAGTCAGGAAATTCAGAACAAAAAAAAACGATATGAAGAAGTCTCCCGATGTGTGTGGGATGGTATCTCTTAAAAAACTTACTAGAGAAACACTTTAAGTGCACACTCTGCTAATGTGTGCAAACTTACATCTTAATTTGATTTTCCTTTGCAACATTATATATATATATATATTGTCAGCTTTAAGTCACAGGCTGTTTTTTATTTAATATTTTCATAGAAAATGATTTTAAATATTCCCATTGTATGGTAAGTCACATAAATTATTCAACAAAATCATAAAGTGTACATGATGTAAATTCAGCTTCAAGTTTACACCTATGGAAAATTGTTATAAAGTGTATATGTTACATTTTGCTGTTTACATTTGGTAAATCTTCTATTTCATCTACTAATTTCATTGTATTCTCTTCCTTGACTGTTAAACTTACTAAAACAGTTTTTATTGTTTGCAAATAAAAGTCATGTTACTGGTGAATTAAGTTGTTTGCAGAAAATAGGGCAATATGAATAGTCAGAGGTAAAAAGTAAAATTAATTAGGGAAACCCAGAAAAATCAGGAAATTTCTAAAGGGAAATTGAGTGGACAACCTAGTGAAGTTATGTTTATTCCATAACTTTTATACTAGGCAAGAATGTTGGGTTTCCTATTTCTTTAGCTCGTGTGAACTTGAGCAATGTTCCAAATGATGTAAATCTCATATGTTAGTCTAATTTATTGCCCAATGTTAATTTATAATTCCTTAACATGTGGGGTTATTAGTTTTCATCACCCTGGCGTAAGTTTCAGGCACTCCAGCCTTCTCTGGAGCATACGTTGTAACGTGTCATTATGTATGGATACTAGTTTAGTTACAGAAAGCTAACCTAATGTGTTTTATACATGACAATTCGTGAACTTCATATTAATGGCAAACATAATTTGGACTCCATACTAACATTTCATTCTCCATATAATATAATTGTTGTTATGTTGTGTTTGATTCCATGTAAGGGCATAATGTATGATTATTTGCTTTAATTAATTTTCAATAATGGTTAAATAATAGTGGACAATTATTTGAGTATTTCTTGCAAGTGTGTTGGCTGAACTGTAAAAAGAGAAAGAGTTCACCATATTCCATGTAAACTGGAGCAATAATTTGCTTGTTTTAAACAAAGATTGTTCTTGTAACGTTGAGTAAGAGTAAAATTGACGTGAAACAGTACAGACGTGTTTGTTAAATGTGATGTATGAGAAGATCCCCAGTGATGACACCTACGACGAGGACCTGGGAGGTCTATCAGTACTTTAGGGAGGATCTACCGTCACCATCGTCGAGTTATTATGGTATGAAAACTCGTTACGTAGTGATGCACGGCGCACGTATATGGCTGACACCTTATTAGCTTTTTGTGGTAAGCTACCCATAAAACTTATTTTTGTCGTTAGCTACTAACTGAAGTTAACAGTTCCTGAAAACACTTGCGGAAAAGCTAGATTAAGGGATCTCTAGCTCCCGACTTTAGTAGCTGGTGAACACGTATGTGTTCTGGGTTTGTAGGTATGTAATATTATTGACAGTTATAATGAACTTCATTAATAAGTTTGCCTTTTGCCATGGTGACCAGCTATCTAGTGGTATACTTACGTAGTTAGCTTGGTTAGGTAGTAACTGGTTGTAGGTCATATATTTTTTAAATGGCACTAATCTACCACCGTTTGATGAAATTGAAGTAAGAAGCATAATTTCTCACGATTTTGGTTTTATTATGGAGTTTACTGGCTGTCTGGCGCCCTCTAACCTATTCCTCGAAATTTTACACACACATTGAGACATTTGATTTTCGTCAACAATTTCTAAAATAGTTAGGAGCCAAGATAATTTTATTCCCCATTTCGACAGCTGTGAATGTAGTGATGCACATATGGCAGAGAGATTATTGCAATATATTTCCGCACATCTATTAAATGCAGCAATACATAAGTGGCGCCCAACATGGGGCCGATCATAGGAACTGAAAACAAAATAACATCAAATGTGTTTTCTTCCATTTCAAGTCTTTCACGAGCTAATTTGTGTCAAGAGAAATAACATGGTTTTATTTCATATAAAAGAAGTGCACTGTACGTTTTGGCCAAGGGGGTTTTCTCGTAGTACATAACGGCAGACGCACATTCGCAGCGATAAAAGAAGAAAGAAAAAATTACATTCTATTTATTTTCTTCTTTAGTTTGGTAGTTTTTTTCTTACTCGTGCCATGTCCACCGAGAAAGATATCGTTGCTAAACATGTAAGAGACACAATTGAGAGTGTTGTCGCAGGCTCTGGCATGGAAAAACATGTAACGAATTTTCCGGGCTCGAGCACAGATAATGTAAACGAAAGTGTGCATTCAAATGCAAGCATTAATAATGATACGTTAGTAATGCTGCAACAAATTCTAGCAGCACAAAATGCTTTGCGCACTGAAATGGCCTCTGTAAGTGAACGCCAGGACACCTTTTAGGCAGCTCTACACACTGAAATAGCCTCTGTAAGCGAGCGCCAGGACACCTTTCAAATAAGTCAGAAAACATTTCAAGCAGCTCTATAGACTGAAATAACGTCCGTTCGTGGAAGTTCAAGAGAGTTTTCAGCACACGTTGCAAACACAATAACGGCAAGTTCAGGAAATCCTGAGTTCGGAGCTAGAAGCCAAGTTGGATTTGAATAAAAACGTAAATGACAGTTTGAAAACTGTAGGAAGACGAGATGTATAAATATGTGGAATTAGTAGAAAGTAAAGTACATGACACGGAAATGCGTCTGGGCGTCGTAGGCCGGCAGGTGTTTGACCAGGGCGAAGCTATTCAAGATATTAGAAGTCAGATCGACACTGCCAGTAATACACTAGCGAATATAGGTACATCAAATGCAAAACATGCATCGTGAGCTGGTACACAAGTCGATCGAGGAGGCACAGGATACTTGGCAAGCGAATACTGAAGAGCTTTCTCGCCGTGTAGAAAATCGTTTACACCTGTCAGAGCACATGGCCAGTTCCAGCGAGACGTAGTCAGACAGGCTGACGTGACATTCTCGGAACAGCCGGAGTTTCAGGTATCGCAACATGTGGCGCGCGAACCACAGGAGCAGCTCTAACCAGCACATCGCCGGGTCCAAATTCGATCCCTGGTATCACTCCAATGAATGCCACTGCAGCAATGTTCCATCACCCGATAAAACAACTCAGCCGCAGCACACCGCAGTATTCCAACTTAGAAAATGAAAACCTTATTGAAATTCTCAAACGATATGAGGAATCTTTGAATTGAACGATCACGAAAAATTTAAGTGCTTAAGTTTTACGCTAAAAGGTGCAGTTTCTTATTGGTGGGACCTGGAAAAGGCTGACACTAGATCGTATGGTGAATTTCGAAACAAATTCGTTAAACACTTTTGGGGGTCCCATACTCAAGGACTGGTAAGGTCAATGTTACATGCCGAGCACTATGATCCAAAATTAATCGGCGGGTGGAAGAGCATATAGGCCTCATGCATGAGGGTAGTCGCCATCTGACCCCAGAAATGAGTCAAGAAGAATTTACAACTATGCTAACTGCACAAATGCCGATAAGCTACCAAGTCGCCTTAGTGGGAAAGAACAATTCATCACTCTCAAAGTATCGTGAACAGCTTATGATGATAGATAAGCTGGAACGACAATTGCGCCAGCCAAGTTGGGTCATTTCAAAGGACAGAAATACTGAAACTGGAACTAATCAGATTGGCGGGAATTTCCCGAAGGTGGAGAACGAAGAGCGGAAACGACAGGTGAATACTGTTACTGCTGCAGATGAAGACGAGGGAGTTGAAAATCGTAGCTACCGGAACAGTCGTTATTCGTACTTTCGAAATTCAAGAGGTCCCTGGCGAGGAAGACGTAACTACGTAAATAACAACCACCATAGGCGTGAAGCAGTTCGGGAAATTCCATAGTTCCCACAACCTGACAGGAATATTCCTCCATTCCGCTTTACTGGCACGGACCTTAACAAATTCTCCTGAAATCAGGTCCAATATTGCACTACAGGTTTCCAAAATAATTTTGTGGGCACTTGTCTGGCCAATTCTGTAGCTCCAAGCCTGTTACTGGATGCTTCCACCATGGGCCAGACCTAAAAAAAAAAAAGTAAACGCACATTGTTCACCAATAAATATGGTAACTATGCTACTTAACTCCCCCACAAAAATAATTTCAAGGACACAATTCTTACTTTAGTGTTAGAGCAAGGCGTAGTTATGGAGAAATGGGCTTTCTTATGCTTCGCAATGTCAACGCTGGCCGAAGAATTTCCAAAAGCTGAGTTCACTGCCAAACCTCCATTCTTGTATACATGAAAAATTGGTCATGGCTTGTTTCGAGGCACTGTGTGAAGAAGATGGCAAACTCTTCTTCATCGTCCCTTGTCCTATTAATTGGGTGAACCCAATATCTGCGGCTGCAAGACAGCATATGACAAGTATATATATCCCATAACTATAATGGCAATGGCAAGTTCTGATTCATCATCATCAATACTTTGAAAATTCATTGTGCAAATATGTCAATTTCTATTTTAAAAATTTGAAAGACCTTACATAAGCTTATGAGAATTCCCTCTAGTTATATCATTTCAAAAACAGTAAACATGAAAAACTTAAAAGAAACCAAATAATCTAAGAACAATTTCTACTCAGTCAAACTAACATAAGTACGCAAAAGCAATTAGGCAGTTATTCTACACAACAACTAATTAAATGAAAACAGCTACAAATTCGCGACTTGTAAACAGTACTCGAAAGTCCAAACGTTTATCAACAATCATAGCTGATAACACAAGCACCAAACGTTTGTCAACAATCACAGCTGATGGCACGAGCGCCAAATGTTTGTCAACGATTGCTGACAGACGAAATAACAACATGGCAGCCAATTTTATCGCTGTATGCGGCGATGTCTCAAACCGTCTATCAGCCATTGGCGGCGATTGTGTTTAGTGTATTTGGGATACGCTATCTGTATCACATTTTCTCAGTTTAATTGGCTGGTTCTGCCACCAATCAGCAGCCACCTGCCATCAGCAACGTTCATTCTGCCACGGCTGTAAGTATTCCAACCCATCTGAAGAGAACCCTGTGTTATTGATTTTTTATAATCATGCAGTCGTTTTTCCATTCAGGCCCTTAATAAGGCCAAAGGGAGTGGTATTGTTATTCCAAAATAACCACCTCATGACAGTGGTAAGATGCAACCACCGGATGTTAGCTGTTATGCTTTTTTCAAGGCATACTATATGGCAGCTGTAGATGCACGGAACAAGCACCATCTGGGACAAGTTTTATCTACAATATGAGGTTACTAGCTGTGTAGGAACTGCACACATGAATGCCATGGCTCCCACAATAATAAACAATGGGTTTCACTAATGTGGAATTTTTTCATTTGACTGACATGGTTTCATAAAGGCTGATTTATTTGTGAGTGCATCAAAATATTGTCCTAAATCAGATGTATGCCTAGATGATGGCCCAGTGGCATCAACCAGCAGTTATTCTTCAAATGTCCAGGACATGACAAGAAAACCCTCATAGTCCTAAATTCATTGCGCCAGCAGAACTCCTAGGTTATTCCAAGCATGTTTTCAGCAAAAGTGATGCAAAACTTCCAGCGATGAGAGAAGTTTTATACCAACAGACAGTCCTGAAAAGCTATTAACAAAAAACAGAAGAAAACAAAAACTCGAAAGAAACTGCTTTCTAAAGAGATTGATGAAGTATACAAAATTGAAAGAGACCTTTCAGATTTATGGTCAGACATGTCTTCTGAAGGAGGAATTGAATGTGGGGAGTCAGAATCAGAATTTAATTTGCGGACTTTAGACCATGCTCCACACGAAGGTGAATTTGTTGGTAGAAATTTATGCGAAAAAAAAATTTCACTACATAGGGAAAGTTCTGAAAGAAAAAGATGGAGGAGACATCAAAGTAGTTTTTCTGTGGAGAAGTGTGATGCAAACCAACTTATTTTATTTTTCTAATGTCTAAGATATTTCTTACGTTTGTGACATACTGGCAATTTTACCAACACCATGAAGCCATAAGGGAACCAAAAAAAACCATGTCGTTAATACATTATGAAGTAGATTTTTTTACTGTTGAAGTACGCCGAGTTCATTTATAGACTTTAACACGAATATTATTTCTTTAAATCTGTAATTGACATTGTTAGGTCTTGCATGCACATAAGACTTGCCTATAATTTATCAATTTTACTACATCAAAATGTGGTCAGGAAATATAAGTTTAATCAGAGCAGTAACTTAATGCTAAAATCATTACTGAATTACTTTAAATCAGTAACATAAGTTACTATAATCTTTATGATATAAAGTCAAATATCTTATGGATTATGAGTTTTTTTTAATGTAACAAATATGAACAATAGGAACTGTAAGTAAATTTATGTTCATTAAACAATGATTTGATATTAAATTTCCCCTGTCTTCAGTTTGTACTATATAATGTATCAGTCTGCACCATGAATAATGCACACTGAGGTAGGTGTCAGTTATTGTTAATATTTAAAATTATCTCAAAATAGCTCCAAGCGAATGATGGGATGGTTCCTTAACAAAGGCCATGGCCGACTCCTTTCCCAGTTCCCGTCATTGTACTAAGCTGTGTATCACCGTCTCGAATGACTTCGCTGTCGACGAGACGAAGTCCCCTTAACGCACCTTCACACATAAAAATTAAATAATCCCACGAATGAATTATTTTTCTATATGAGCAGAAGTTACAGTATATTAACATTTTTTTTTGGCATTTTTGTTATGTAACATCACTTCACAAGAAAATAATTTACAGTAACTGTCTCGCTGTGCACCGTCTTACCTTACCGCAGATAATCGGATGTCTACTGCATTTCCGATAATTTTTAGCACATGGTCAACGGAAGCAAAAAGTATATTTAACGTATGACAGTGGGAAACTGTTGAGTGTTCATCAGATTAAATTTTTCAGAACTCCATTCATTAGAGGAAAAACGTCCCACATTCAGTGTTCACAGGAACCCCAGCACCGACTATCCAAAGGAGCAAACTGATCAGCTTGCAAGTTTGACTACGCTGGTTTTCTATCTTAAGCCTTACTAGTACTATTGAACTCGGCTAGCTCACCCTCATTATGTTTCCTCAGGACTTGGTGATATTATATGTTCCTGACCATATTGGTTTCTGACAAGATTTGAATTGTGCGCCTACGAGCCTCCGCTAATGAACTCGTTAGTCCCCCTCTTCTCTACCGACGTCATACGTTCGTTTATCACCGGGCGGCCTCGGCCATCTTCGTGCCTTCCCACCCCTTTCCCCTTCCCCTTCCGACCAGCGAGTCCGTGCTGTCGACACTTGCCTCCGGGCACTCTGCCTCAGCTCCTCGCCCAGCATGGTTCTACAGATCAACGCGTGGCCAATGCGGCACCCATGTCTTCTGGTATTTGTTTAGGTAAGCTTTGTTTTGATTATTAGTTTCTCTTTATCCTTTATCTTTCGCGTTTTGTTTCTGCTTTTAAGCATTTAATTCTGTTTTCCGTAATGTGGTGCCATTTCGGCCGCGAGATGTTCGATGCCCTATTTAACTTTTCCAAGTAGTATGTATTATTTTTGCACTGTTAAATCGTATGTGTTTAATGCCACGTAATTTGGATCACCTTTTGTAATTAATGACACTGTGTAATTTTGGTTAAATAAACATAGCTTTATTGTCAATTTCACGAGTTTACTTCAGTTATAGCTAGAGACTATTACCTAGTCCGAGAGTGAGATATTACATCACCTTATGGAATGTTTGGAGTGGGAGTAAGAAAGAATGTGACTTGGCACGAGAAACGTGTTTCTCGTCCATTGTTTCTCGTCCTAGATTCATAGCCGTCTGTATTGTGTATGCACAATTGTGTCGGTGGTGTGAGACACAGGCACAATTTTCTGCGCGACACTGCTGCGGCTGTGAGCAAAGGCAGGTTGCGTTCGGTTGAACTTTTGATCCAAAGGTGACGTACAGTGTGTTTCGATTCAACACAGAACTGGCAAGTGGGCTGCCTACCCACCCGCAACCGGCTTGAATTCTGCTCGCGGCGCGCTAGCGACGGAGCTACGTTCGATTTCACTGGTTGCCGCCTTCTTACGCAGCATTCTAAACGGTTTAACTCTTTCAACATATATTTACACAGACTTTGGAATATGTTTCAA
>PNEQ01004527.1:28755-42852 GCA_003012365.1 Medauroidea extradentata | reverse complement strand
TGGAGGGGGTGGTGGTAGCGACGCGACACAGCGATAGTGCGAACTTGATACTGGGACTCCAGACTAATACCTAGAGTGAAAACATAATCCGTCTGTCAAGCCCGACGAAGTTGTAAGACCCATTCGCCTTACGTTTATTTCTACTGGTAAGAAGTAAAAATATGTATCTATTGCTTTAAAAGTTGGCCCCCCCTGGCCCAACCTGGCAGCCAGCAGGGAGGGCCAATGGCCCCCTGGCCCCCCCAGTTGCTGCGCCACTGCACGCCTGCCGAGTGGGCTGGCATCAACAGTCCATACAGCATACTTGGTTGCAGAAATGTTGCTACAATGTTGTGTTGTTTCATTTTGGTTGCATGTCTATTGTCAACGTTGCAGTAACGTTTCTAAAAGTACCAACGTTTCAGCAATGTGTTGATATTACGGTTTTTTGTAAAGTTGCTACAATGGTCACCTGCTATCTAGTCAAGAACTCTCCTTTGAGATTCGGTTTTAAATAATCTTTTTAATAACTTTGAACTACGACTTATTTGTGTAATTATTATTTTTATCATAAATTTAATTTGTTGTTGAGGTCTTCTTAATGCTCATTTATTTTATTAGTTCGTTTAACTGTCGTTTTTACTTGTAATTCAATAATTATGTACTTGCCGCCATTACCGTAAATTTGTTTGGGTGCTTTGCTTGTTGCATTTGCTGTTGCGTGTATTTTTATCTTGCGCTAGTTTGAGGGGTATTCAAGGTACATTCTTTCCTTTATCTAATTTATTAAACTGGTAGGAAATGTTATTGTAAACTTTTGATTTACAACAAATTTTCATGCCAATAGTGCTGTAGCATCCTCATATAGGTGTTTGATGAATGATATTTATTGTTTAAATATCGTGCTACGAGTTTACTTTTAATTACATTAAATGTCGTTTAGAATTGATAATTATTCTTGTTTCATAGTCACAAGTGGGTCTTTATATAATATTCTGCATCCCAAATCAACATTGATGCATAGTTCCCAACTAACCTTTATGCATCATCCCCAAAACAACGTTTATGCAACATCCCCTAATCAACATTACTGAAACATCCCTAAATTAACGTTGCTGCAACATCCTCAAATGAATGTTGCTGCAATGTCCGCAGATCAAAGTTGCTGCAACATTGTTTAGAAACGCTGAATAAAAACTGACATTTTCCTGTTGCAGCAATGTTGCTGCAATGTTTCAGTCACTTCATTCAATGTTGCTGCAACATTGAAAAAATTTTTTGTGATGTTTATGCAACGTAGATATATATATATATATATATATAATATAACCTAATCAACCAGGGTATCAGAAATGTAACTTAATTTTCAGTCTCCCACATCACATACTGCAGTGCCATAGGGAACCGTCACCGAACATTACACACCCCGAGACCCTCAGCTCTACCGACCTGGGCTGGTTCACATTTCTGGGTGGCACCCATTACTGAATTCTCCCCACACCTGGTACTCATAATGTATTTCCCGGGCAGTCCAACGGCAACAACTTTCGGCAACCATGTTGATGGCTGAAGAATACTCTTACTTTGCCCGGTTTCTTCAAATACTAAAATCTTAAATATAAATACAAACGCAAGACACAGGGGTCGGAACCTATTTTGGCTCGGCGCAACTGCCTCCCCTCTCCGAATTACACAAGCCAATCAGAAAATTTGTAACATCTTTCTCACTGCCACATTGACGACAAAAACTGTCTGCACACCCGCGTGCTTACATGCAGTAGAGGTGTGTAGGTCCGGATATTTTTCGGACCTGGTTCCGAAACTACATCCAGCTTTTCGGAACTGGTTCCTGATACCGGTTCCGGCGGACCCATTGGGTCCGGCCATCTGGCTGCGTGCTAGACAGTTCATGGTGCTGTTCTCATGAAATTCAAAGGAAAATTCAAATGTGTTGCATACTGACCATACAATGAACAATTAGCAACCTTATTTTATGCTGATTCCCGGCACTTTCCCCGCATCACAAAACGTAATGTTTTACAGTTTGTCAGAGCCGGGTGAACTATTAAAATTGGTTGAAATAGATAGGTACGTTTATTTGCATGCAAAAGTAAGTATACTGTTATAACTGCACAAGTCCTGTTCCAGTAGAAAAACTAGTATAACTTTAATTTGTGTATGAAAAAATATTACAGGATGTAATACATAACATTTAAAGATCATGTAATGGTAAAACTGATATATACGGAAGGAAGGGTGTCGGAACTGTTCGCAACAGTTCAGTTTCAGACACGGAAACGTAGTTGGAACTGGTTGCAACAGCACAAAATTCGCTGGACAAACACATACTGACATAGCTAACGAGTCCGACTTGTAGACTCATCCAATAATTGTAATGCACAACAGGTCGAATGGCCCGGATTTAAAATAAAGAATTTCCGATTACAATTAGGCTGTAGGCCACGAATACATACATTTCCAAACAGATTTAAGTATATATGTTAAATGCCACCATCAAAAAGAAGTGTAGTGCGGAATCACTGTACAGTCCTGAACAAATATTTGAATTGACATATTACTATAAATCGGATAACTTTGCATTTTCAATTACAAAACTAGCAGTAGAGCAGTTCAGTTCTAGTTCCTCTGAGGAGCTAGACCTGTAGCACGAGTTTGATTTCATCTAAACATTTTCATGTATTTGGTTCCCTCTCCGCTGGAACCCAACACAAAACTTCGCGCGCACACAACTTCCATTCCCCTTCCCGCTCAATAATTTCAACATTTCGTTTCACAACTCCACCCCTCCCTCCGTGTGATCTAGGGATTCCTCCTTCCCTTTTTCCTTCCCACTTCCTCATTTCCAACCCAGTACAGTTCCAATTTGGTTCCAGTTTCGCTGTGGAGCTGGAGTTGGTGCACGAGTCAGATTTGATACATAAAGTTCCAGCATACTTGGTTCGTGTTACCACTGTCGGGTCACGAAGCAACACATCCACCACCTACCTTCCCCTCCTCACATCATTATTCACGCTCACTACTTTTCTTGTCCCCTCCTCTTTCCCTTCCACCCGTCAAATCCCGCATCTTAATTCTGTCCATAGCTTCCTTCCGCCAGTTCGCCACCTGCCATTTCAGGTCTGAGCGGATTTGGTTCCATTTACAATGCAGAACTACAGCCACCACTCCGACGAGTCATCCAGTTCCGTGGTTCCATATCCATCCGGACCTACACACCTCAAGCTACCATGTAGCAGAGAACACTTCTCGCGCTAAAAGTAATGTTTTGGTTATATTTTTCGTAACCTAAAATTGTGTAGTTTTCTCGTGCTTATACAAGGATATAAGAAGTGTGGTTTCATATCAAGTTATGAAGGAAAATTGTCACAAAGTTTTCATTATAAATGTATATCTCGTAGTTGCTTTTTGAAGTTTGAAAAATTAATTTCTATAATGTCGGAGTTTCAGTGTAGTCGATGCGTGTGTTAATTTTTTATTGAATGAGATTGTTCGTGAATAATTAAGTACTATATTTATGGAGAGTAGCATTTTTGTAACACAATTGGAACACATCAGAGTGGTTTTCGTCTGTAACCAGTTTTTATATACTTTATGTTGCTAATGGAAAAAAAGTGCCTAAAGTGATAGACGTATGACGCGATTAGAGCAAAATTTATGTATACATTTTATATTTGTACTGGTAGTAATTTAAGTGACCTAGGGGCCGATTAAATATCACCACTTGCGTTTTGCACCGACGCAGCGCAACGCAAGGAAATCTGCTCTGCACCTGCACCTCGAGTCGTAGTTGGAATTAAATATAATAGAAAACGCAAGACACAAGAGGCGGAGCCTATTTTGGCTCTGCGCAACTACCACCCATCTCCTTCTTACACAAGCCAATCAGAAAATTTGTACCATCATTCTCACTGCCACTTGAACGGCAAAAGCTGTCTGCACACCCGCGTGCTTACATGCAGATATAGCTTCCAAGTAGCAGTGAATATTTATCGCGCTAAAAGTAATGTTTTGGTCACGGTCGTAGAAGTACAGGTCTGGACACTCGCCTATCTAACAATGTATTTTGCTTGACCCCCTTGTTGTTTGACTGTAGTTCGTCAACTTACCGAGAATGTCGTACTTTTTGGCGCTGTTTTCCGGGCGGTCGGACTCAAACTCCGCTCACTTTTTTCCATTGTTAAATTTATAAAGTAAATAAAGATTGCTGGAGCCATTTCTTAAATTTGTTAGCAAAGAAAGAATTTCATAAATTGATAAAAAATACGTTTTGATAAATTGTTTATCTTAGCGGAAAGGAAGTGGGCGGAGTTTAGTCCGACCGCCCTAACATCAGCGCCAATAAAACACAATATTCTCGGTAACTTGGTGAACTACAGCCAAACAACAAGGGGGTCAAATATCCAGGCGAGTGTCCAGACCTGTTCTTCTACAGCCGTGGTTTTGGTTAAATTTTTCGTAACCTCAAATTTTGTAGCCTTCTCGTGATTAAAAAAGGATGTAAGAAGTATAGGTTCATATCAAATTATAAAGGATAATTGTTACAAAGTTTTCATTACAAGTGTATATGTCGTAGTTGTGTTTTGAAGTGTGAAAGTAAATTTCCATAATGTGGTTCTTTCAGTGTAGTCGATGCATGTGTTCATTTTTGTGTTCGTGAATAATTAAGTGCTTTATTTATGGAGAGCAGCATTTTTGTAACACAATTAGAACAAATCAGAGTGGTTTTCGTCTGTACAGATATTAATTTGAGTGGCCTAGTTTTGAAATTTACGTAAGTTATTTTAACTTTTGTGGCATGGTATTTATGAGTGCAGGCCTACCACCTAATGGGCTATTCATGTGGCATTCGTCTTTCAGTGAGTCGTAAATCGTGATACATTCATTATTTCTAAATAATGCATTGGTAATGTGTAGTGAATATGAGTGGCGTTCGTACAACTATACTGCAATAAATTTAATTGGGCATAGATTATTGTAAGGTCTCCGAGATAGGGTGTGATATGTGTAGACAGCAAGTCTCAAGAAAGACTTAAAACTAAAATGATACCCTCCCGTTTTATGAAATAAAGAGAATCCCAACAGAATTACTCTTAAATATTAAGCACGTATGTGGAAACAAGTCGGCAAGAAAGATGTCGTGTTGAAACACCCCATCCAGGCAAGGAAAAATAGAGAGGTAATGTCACTGTTCTAAGCAATTAGCCAAACAGGTACTTGCAAAACATATTCGCTATTTATTTACATTATCATTTGCATAAAAGTTTTAAGCAAAGTTTTTAACAGTACAAATAACCCCGTCGCAAACCAACTCTATTGTCTCGTCGTGTGCCACGGAAAAATACCCTCAAAATATATTCCGGGGAAAGGATAAATCGTTGCCCATTTTTAATTGCTTCTTTAGTAAAAAACATTACAGTTTCGTACTTCTACTGTACTTCGTAACTATTAAAAGCTGAAATCTTGTAATGTCTACACAAAAACGTAAATAATTAAAGTTCATAGAACACTGGATACAGATAAAGATATCCAACTTTCATGTTAATTCACTTTCATACACCCGAAAATTGTCCAACGCGCATGCGCGAAGGGCGCAGATATACTTGCGTCGAGCCATTTGCTAGTCGCAGATTTTCAGGCACTTTGCGCCGTCACGTGACCTTGCACCTGCGTATTTGTATATTTAATTCCAAAGCAACGCAGCGCAAGTGCAAATTTTGCGCTGCGCCTCTCAAAAGCAATATTTAATCGCCCCCTAGTTTTGAAATTCACATAAGTTATTTTAACTTGTGGGCATGGTATTTTGTGAGTGTAGGCCTATTACCTAGGTGGGCTATACATGTGGCATTCGTCTTTCAGCGAGTCGTAAATTATCAAATCGTGATACGTTGATTGTTTCAAAATAATTCGTTGCTAATGTGTAGTGAATACGAGTGGCTTTCGTACAACTACACTACAATAAATTTAATTAGGTTTAGATGATTGTAAGTTTAATGGTCACCGAGATAGGGTGTGGTATGTGTAGACAGCAAGTCTCACGAAAGTCTTAAAACTAAAATGATAACCCTTCCATTTTATGAAATAAACAGAATCCCAACAGTATCACTTTTAAATATAAAGCACATGTAATGTGGAAACAAGTCGGCGAGAAAGATGTGATCCCTACCAGCACACAGACATTCTGAGGACGTCCATAGGATGTGGGAACTGTCGTCCCTAGGATGTCCTAGGGAAGTTCATTTCAAGTCCTTTTTATGTAGGAAAAATTCATGGAAAAGTACTACCTACGGACATCCCTAGGATGTCTGGCATACACATCCCTGGGACATCCCTAGGAGCTCCCTGGGGTCTGTAATAAACACATCCCCAAAATATCCTCAGGAGCTCTCTGGGATCTGCATTAAATGCATCCCCAGGACATCCCTAGGAGCTCCCTGGGACCTGTATTAAACACATCCCTGGGACATCCCTAGGAGCTCCCTGGGACCTGTATTAAACACGTCCCTGGGACATCCCTAGGAGCTCCCTGGGACCTGTATTAAACACATCCCTGGGACATCCCTAGGAGCTCCCTGGGACCTGTATTAAACACATCCCTGGGGCATCCCTAGAAGCTCCTTCCTGCAGCAAAAGTAAAAGTTTAGTATTCAACACAAAAGTAAACAAATGTATTTGTTTTGGTGATATGTAAACTTAGTATTTAACACACAGTCAAATACACATAATTGTTAATGTAGCCTCTTAAAATCTTTTGAATAAACAATTCGTCTGTAATAACATTTTTTTGAATGCTTCAACTTCCAAAAGTCTACCAGTAATAATAAAATATGTGTGTCGAAATTAATAAATTTGCCAATTTCTTAAGGCATATATTAATGTTATGAATTATCTACTAAATTATTTTGCAACAAACCTAATGTATATTTAAATAATATCGTGAGCTATCTAGTGGTCATATTAGGAACTTGCCTAGAAATCCACTACGTCCGTGGGAGCTCCTGCTCGGACATCCCAGGGAGCTCCTACTCGGACATCTTAGGGAGCTCATGCTCGGACATCCCAGGGAGCTCCTGCTCGGTCATCCCAGGGAGCTCCTGCTCAGACATCCCAGGGAGTTCCTCAGAGGAGCTCCGTGAGAGCTCCCTGTAAGGACATCCCTGGGTGCTCCCCAGATGAGGAATTGAGGATGACCCAAATTCATCTTCCAAGGAGCTTCCTGGGATGTGATGTACTTTTCGAGGAAGTACCTGGGACGTCCTAGGGACATGGTTTTTCGGAGCTCTCGGACATCCGAAATATCCATCCTTAGGACATCCCGAGGATCGCATGTACCCGGATATCCTCAAAGGATGTCCCTAGGACATCCTGGTGACTTGCTGTGCTGGTAGGGATGTTGAAACACCTCATCCAAACAAGGAAAATAGAGAGGTAATGTCACTGTTCCAAACAATTAGCCAAACAGGTAGACATACTTGCAAAACATATTCGCTATTTATTTACATTATCATTTGCATAAATGTTTTAAGGAAAGTTTTTAAGGGTAAAAATAACATAATTAAAAAACCAACTCTATTTTCTCGTTGTGTGCCACCGAAAATTGCCATAAAAATATATTCCGGGAAATGGATAATAAACCGTTGCCCATTTTTAATTGCTTGTTTTGTAAAAAAAATTTCAATTACATACTTCTACTGTACTTCGGAACTATTAAAAGCAGAAATGTGTACATGAAAACATAAATAATTAAAGTTCATGGCACACAGGATACTGATAAAGATAACCAACTTTTATGTTAATTCACTTTCACACACCCGAAATGCGCATGCACGAAGGGCGCAGATATACTTACGTCGAGCCATTTGCTAGTGGCAGATTTTCAGGCACTTTGCACTGTCACGTGACCATGACATCGGCAGGAAGGGGGGTTGTTTGTGATGACGACAATGATGTTGAAAAGGGCGCCAGTTGCTCAATTACGAGGAACAACATTCGAGCAGAGACTCTATAGACTCCCAGGGCGTGGTCAAGAGCCCAGGGGCTGACAGTGGTTAAAATTCTCGCCCCTGCTTCCTCGTCAACTGGTTATCCTACACGATGCCGAGGTTGTAGGCCACCACGGACGCCGTCAATGTAAC
This sequence comes from Medauroidea extradentata, assembly GCA_003012365.1. Classification (NCBI taxonomy): domain Eukaryota; kingdom Metazoa; phylum Arthropoda; class Insecta; order Phasmatodea; family Phasmatidae; genus Medauroidea; species Medauroidea extradentata. The sequence goes on along the minus strand of PNEQ01004527.1, from coordinate 34,720 downwards.
TGAATATATACATAGATAGGTAACTGTGCGGACAGGTTGTAACACATATTGATTCAACGGTACTCACTGTTATTACGTCAGGAGGTTGAGATAACTGCGGGTTCATGGGTTCCCGTTCCCGGTATACAGTGACTGTGAGGAGATGAAACACTTGACACACGTAATGATGACACTGTAGATTTATTCTCCATGAATTATGGTACATATGGTAATGTGTACAAAATTGTAGGCCCAGGGTGACACATGTCACTGCCTCCCGACGCGTCTCGATTCCAACTGAACTCCAAACATGGCTGAGCTTCCATCCAACAGTAGGGAAAAAAAGACCACGGAACTGCCCGCTAATGCGCCAAAACAGTGCACTGGAACTACATAGCCACGTACAAAATTATTAAATTTTCACATCAACTTCTCAATGTCTTGTATATAAAATGTTCTGGATCCATTAAAATTACAATAAGAAAGTTCTGGATATGTGCTTTGCATTCCTAGGAATTTAAGTGTCATAGTGTACAGAGAAGAAAAAAACAAACAAACAATTTGCATACATATACATGAAAACAAACGAACACAATAAAATCCCTACATGCTAATTTCAAATTGAATCAGACATTACTTTGACTTAAAATGTCACGGCGGACTCTACACCGGGTAAGTCCGTGTTAATTGTGAGGGGTGGTTGGTAGAATGAGATACTGAGAAAAGGATACAAATACCTGAAGTTACGATTATAAACAAGACACAAATTAACTACCAGTTCCCCTCAATAAACTTTAAGTGTAAATGAACCACTGATCGTTGAGTGAAGTTGGGCATGTTGCACTCTCTTCACTGTAATGATCTTGGAGCGGTTGTGTACTCAAATGGGTTATACTCCTTAGGACATACTGCATTCACCAGGGCGTAGGGCTGAGTAACACTGGGTCTAGCAATAGCACCACTAGGCCGTATCTCTAGGGACACTCGAGAAAACTCTTAGAATGAAGACGAGGTACAGCGGGTGCGAGGGGCGGTGTGACAGACGGTCTGAGGTAGGTGTGTGCGGTAGTGCACGTCAACCACTTGCACCTGTGTATTTGTATATTTAATACCAAAGCAACCAAGGACAGTAGAGTACTAGAGCAGTACCTCATACGCTACAGTTTGGTTTGTGGGTGTGTCGAATTACTTGCTACATGGTCTGATTATATTTTGATGTATGTAAAAATAAAGCTGTCTGTTGTTTTGGTTGCATGTTCAATAATCTCATTGTACTCTTGTATAAATGTAATTTATCCTATTGTTTCTACTCTCGCTTGAGTGGATACACACCTAGATATGTAAATATTGTGTTTACTTATACTCATAACTTATTTGTTTCATTTTGTTATATTTCCTTGTGATTAATGTAAAAATTATGCTTTCCATGTATCCATGATTGATGTAAATATTATGTTACTTGTATTCTAAACTGACATGTTCCATATCCCCAAAGCTATACTGGCTTGCATGGGATCTACGGAATGCAAATAAATAAGTAAATAAAATGAATACTGACCTTGCAAAGCAACGCAGCGCAGGTGCAAATTTTGCGCTGCACCTCTCAAAAACGATATATAATCGGCCCCCTGGTGGAAGCGACACCGCGAATACGTGCGGTCGGGAAAAAAACTTACCGTTAAACTTCCAACAATTGGGTCGATTTGATAAAACGCCTACTGAGAGTTGTTTGTATTGGGCAACAATAATGCTCTGTTCGCGCAAAATTGGCCTAAATCGTTGCCTTCAAAGAAGTCGCAACATTCCCTCCTGTATCCGCCTACCTCTATGGGTCTGAACTATTTTATTATTTTAATTTCTGTTGGCATCGCTTACGGGAATACTATAGTAAAGTAGGCGTGGTTATGACTTGAACATTGTTGTTTTATGTTCTTCTTTATTAATTGTGTTCAAGATGCCTCTTTGTGTGCGTATGTTAACTGAACGGGTGGAAAATTTTTTTGAAAATCTGACGACGTTTACCGCAATTGACGGAGAAACAGAAAAAACTCGTCACGTTTACAACACTTTGTGCAGAGAACGTTTATTCCCAGAGTATACTTTTTCGGGACGTTACATGAAAAATGCTGCGACAGCTGTTGAACTGCGAAAAAATGGGAACTTACATTTCCAGCAGGAAAATTATGTGGAAGCTCACTTGTTCTACACTAAGAGCATAGCTCTCTCTCCATTCCCGTTAGATTATCAGTTTGACGTCGATCTGCAAGACTACCTTACATCGTATGAAATTAAGTTGGTTAAGGGCAAAGAAAGTTGTGATTTAGCATATGCGTTCGCTAACAGGGCGCACGTATTGTTCAAGTTAGGTTATTTTGATTTGTGTTTGAGAGATATTAAACGAGCAGAAGAATGTAACTATCCGGAGAATAAATCATACAAACTTCAAGAAAGGAAAGCAGAGTGTTTCTCAAAGCTTGGTGATGTAGCTAATGGCGTGAAATCATGTGAGGTATGTAAATAATTGACCAGTAACCAGTAATGCATTAAGTGCACTTGCATTTTCACGCACCTCCTTTTCTTCATTGAGTCCCATACCAATGGACGACTTGATAAACACACCCTCTGACGTCACACCGCAGGGGGAGAAAACTGTGGGAAACAAAATTTGTTTACAAACATGCTGATTTGTTCGTTGGTAATGGCAGAAACCAAAAATGTTGTGCACTTAAATAATAGTCTTGCATGCAAGGGTAAAAAATATTAGTTTCAATCTCATGGTTAAGATACGCAAATACATAAGATTAATGTTTACCAGAAAAAGTTGCAAATTCCAAACAAATAATCAATTTTCTTTGCTTATATCTCATACTGTACATGTGAAGCCAAACACCTAAATGAAGGTTATGTTTGTTTGCGGTATCCATGGAGGTATTTTGTGTCCCACACTAGACTGAAGCTCCGCCTCTTTTCAAGTCGTCAATTCTGCCAATATTACTAATGCCCGAATGTTTACATCATCCTCATCAGCCTCAAGGCTGACAAAGCGACACAACAAAAGTTATGAGACAAAAAAATGTCTCGTTATTTCAGACACCATTTTAGTTGTCACACGACAAATACTACAAAAATATTAGGCTCCCTGCATGTAAATAGTTTGTTGGCACTACGTACTCAACCTCTAGTAGAACAGCCACGTGTGTTTACAGTATTTTAGTTTTTTTCGTTTATTGTAATATATTGGTAATGCCCTCTAGCATTCCGAAATGTGGAAATAAAGGTTCCTACAACTACACTTTCGCTTAAAAATGTTATGATTTGCTTGCGATAAAATAAAAAATCTCTCATAAAATAAATAATCACAATTTACTACCAACTCACAAGTTTCACTATCATTTGGTTTTGAAATCAAACTCCGACTCGATTATATCAATGTAATTTATATTTGGAATTTGCATCACGTCCGCCATTTCTGTTGAGCTAACATCACAGAAACCTAGGTGCTAATTGTAAGACGTCTTTTGTATTTCATGTCGTGAAGTTCATGTCACCTCTATCGCACCTATGTGACTTCACCATGACCTTGCCTTATTCATTTACCCATCACCCACCTTTACACTGGACTGAAGTTAGCTCTATCCGCCAGCTCTATCCGCTCCCGGGCCGACACGTAGCTAGGAACAAAAAAGGCATATGTAATTTCGTCTCGCGAGGACGAAAAAAAAAATTTCTATAAAAAAAACTGGCCTTGGTACCACTATAGCGGCTATGTACTATCATTAATATGGTTTTGAACTTTAATTAACACCACATTTCGTAGCGCTATACATCGTAGGGGGCTTGTCATAGCCTTCCGAACGCGAAAAATACGCACTTTTCGTGTGCAACGCCGAAGAAAAAAATTTATATTAAAAAACTGGACATAGAAACACTATAAAACTATGTCATCTTTCAAGTAAGCCTATAAACTTTACTTAAAACCATATTTCAAGTCATACAACATCGTGGGGTACTTGTAATAGCCCCCCGAATGCGAGCAGCGCACACTTTTATAGTGCGCGCACGAAGAAAAACATTTCTATAGAAAAAACTGGCCTTGGTACCACTATAGCTGCTATGTACTATCATTAATATGGTTATGTACTTTAATCAACACCACATTTCGTAGTGCTATATATCGTAGGGGGCTTGTCATAGCCTTCCGAACGCGAAAAATACGCACTTTTCGTGTGCGGCGCCGAAGAAAAAAATTTATATTAAAAAACTGGACATAGAAACACAATAAAACTATGTCATCTTTTAAGTAAGCCTATATACTTTAATTAAAACCATATTCCAAGTCATACAACATCGTGGGGTACTTGTAATAGCCCCCCTAATGCGAGCAGCGCGCACTTTTATAGTGCGCGCATGAAGAAAAAAATTTCTATAGAAAAAACTAGCCTTGGCACCACTATAGCGGCTATGTACTAATAGTGTTTGTAGTTACCTTCTTGGCATTATTATTCAGTCCAATTTGAAATGGAATTAAGGTATCGGAAATACAGCTGGTCGTTTTGTAAAAGACACTATTATACTTAAGGACTGTACAAAATTTTCTTACCAAAAAGGTATTATTTGTGTGTGTATTATGCCTATACAGTCGAACCCTGTTATAGTGTTCCTGGTTATATTGCTACCTCCAGGTGGTCCCTAGAACTGATTTGTAATAGAAAAGCACCCTGTTATATTGTTCCCACATATTTTTTCAGTTCCTCTAGAAACATAATAACAGGGTTCTACTGTATACACAGTTTGTCGAAAGGTATCGTACTATGGGGAAACTCTTCCCTATTGACTTCAGATTATTTACACCCCCAAAGCCGTAAAAATTATTTGCAGAGCTCATTGTAAACCCTTATTTACTGGTACGAACATTTTGACTGTCATCGTTATATTTATGGAAACTTATTATTTGCCAAATGTAATTTATGCTGTATACAAGATGCCACCAATTTTACCTATAATACTAGAAAAAAAATTATGTATGAAAAGACGTAAATTCACCTTAACACAAATTAGCGTTTCTTACAACGGTATGAAATGCTCCAATATGTTACAATAACTGACCTTTGAAGAAATTCAAGTCTACTATTAAAAAATGTTTACACTGTAGTAAGCGTCTTTATAATATGTAGGCATTTTATAGTGTGGATTTCAGTTTTATTATAGATCAATTTTGCTGTTTTGTAATAGCTTTATTTTGACTTGTGTCCTAAACCCTTTGTAGTGTTTTATGATAAAGTATATCAATATGTAAATGCAGCACATTTGTATTCCTAGATAATACAGTACATTACCTATAGTAAACTACTAAAAAAAACTACAATTCTTTTAGCTCAGTTTATTGCATCATTATGATCTTTTCGAGTACTATTTCGTACAAAGATACTGGACAGGTCAATGAATACAATAAATGGAATACAAGACATACATGGAAACCACACTGCAGTGAAAAATATAATTTCTTCTCGTCACTTGGTACTCTTAGTCTACACCAGTGCCAGTGTTCTTCAGGTCACACATGAAAAAAAAAAAAGTAAACAATATGAATGGATGAACAAAAGGAGAATCTTATCACTTAAAACAAAAATTAACACAAAATACACATACATAATAAATTTACCATAAGTCTTAACAATTTCTTGATGTAATATACAATTAACTTATTAAGTATTTGTAAGTGAATATTTATGTGTAAATAATTTATCAAGTGACTACAAAATATCTACAAATCCCCTATTAAACCCTTTATTACTATGTCACCGCTCAGTTAGGTTGGAGAGGAAGTTGACTGATTATTAATTTTGTGGAAGGTGTAAGATGAAGCGGAGATGGTGCTGGATTGCGAAATGGGCGCCACCTAGCAGTTTGCCCGGCTAGGACGGTGTGTTGACGGTTCAGGGCGTGGTTTGTTCGGCTGGCGGTCCTCTCCTTCCTGCAGTGGTGG
>PNEQ01004527.1:0-27755 GCA_003012365.1 Medauroidea extradentata | reverse complement strand
CAATACAAAAACCCTTGAAAATGTAAATTTTGGTACACGGTACCGGCCATTTTGTTCTGTAAAATCAAAATGAGGGCAGATAAAAATCAATAACTTTGGGTATGAACTGTTGAAATATGTACATTATGTGTGACAAAATTTCAAATTTTTTCAAAATGGGTCAGCAACCACCCTTGGGTGATTTTCCATGGAATGACCCAGTTAGGACTTCAAGACGTTTTAAAATTCTTCAGTTCAGGGGGGTGAAAAGACATGTGTTTTCGATTTTTCTTCCATAGCTATTGAACATGTCGAGATATTGAAGTGCTGTTGCTTTAGAATAATGTTTACATAAAGACCTTAAATAACATTGCAGGATACTTTCCAAATTCAACTCCAAAGATGTAAAATAGGGTAAAATATGTTTTCTGTCCATTATCGATATACTATATTGTTCCCAGTGAATTTTTAAATGTCACAGCAATTTTTGCTTCAGATTGATGTTTTCTTAAATATCTAAAATGCAGTTGATTTTTTTTTTTAAATTTGACACCTAAGGGATTGAAAAGTGGTGAAATGGGATGAAGGGTGTTATCAATTAATCATCTATGTATCTTCAACTGAATAGGCTGTCATCATGGTTTCCTCTTGAATGTGACACACATAAAATAGCCTTAATTACCTATAAAGTGTCCCCCCCCCTTCCTTTAAAATTGGAACCCTAAGGGTGTGAAAAATATGTAATGTGTTTTAGATAAATCCATGAGTGCTATCGAACCCGTAGAGATATTGAGTTGTTGTTTTGTGACGATGAATACATTACCTGCCTGTAAACAGATTTAAGAAGAAATATCAGAACTCTTAGGACTGTGAAGAAATAAAAATTTCTCATTTCAAGTCATGTTGGAAATGTTTTTTTTACAACAAATCATCCGTATCACAATTTGTGCAATGAAGCTAAGGAAGGGTAAATTTCCAAAATCGTTCCTCTGACAGTTTCCACAGAAACTTCGAAAAATATGGAAAACTTTGGGAAACTTTGTTTTCATTATATGTGTGTAATCATCCTAATGAGTCAGATTGATATTTATTTGGTATCACTTTTCTAAATAAAACCGTTACTAATAAAATTCTGCTCCAAGTTTGGTGTTGCTGTACGTGTACCTTAGTTTGGATGTATACAACTTCCAGACAGTTATTAGCTACCTAAATGAAAGTACAAAACTTGTATTACTATCTGAAATACATCATAATGTGTAAAACAAAGATTGTCTCTCTTATTTGAGTTATAGGTACCGTAGTAAGAATCAGTATTTGCCTTTAATGTAGTAAAAATAATTTTATTTTCAAAAATGTCTTAATAATGAGAAACTAAATACTTTACTCTTCTTTAATTCTGAGAAGAGAGAAATAAACAACACCCACACACAAATTTATGAAAATTATTCAAGCCTGTGCATATAGGTGATGAGAGAGGTAAACCACAATAGACAGAGTTTATTAATTTTTATTTATTTTGTCGTTGTTGCATGCCTTCGAACAGCACTAGTCTTTGACAGTGGTACATGGGGAGAGGGGGAATAAGTCAACCAGGGCCTGTTCTAGGATCCATCCCAGCATTCACCTGGAGTAATTTCGGAAAACCCTGGAAAACCTAAATCAGAATGGTCGCAGCTAAGGATGGAACTTAAGTCCTCCCAAATATTGGGTGATTGTTTAACCACTGCTCCACCCGTCTCAGTTTAAAAGCATGTTGCCCAAGGTCAGTCAGTGTAGCTGACTGCACTGAAGTTGTCTGAGGTGGATAAACAGTTACCTGCCAATACTAAAGCATTTCAATGTAGTATTCTATCAGACTTAAAAATATTTACTATATATTTCAAACTACAAAATCAATTGTTCACTGAAGACAAATAACTAACAAATAAGATATGACACATAATTGGGGCAGCGGTGGTCGAGGGGTCAGATCTCGCACCCCATCTAGGCAATCCGGGTTCAGTCCCAGATTCTTGTATGTGGCAAACGTGCTGGACGTTGCCGTTGGCTGGTGCGTTTAAACTTTTCAGAAAATATATATGAAACAAAACTCAAATGATTAGCTAGTTCCTGACCTCACCCGTTTCTATCGTTTATTACAGACAAATAATTTACTGTTGGAATATCATAATATATTTTGTTTAATGTTCAAAGCAGTTAAAAGTACCAGCAATACAATTAATCTTATGTAACCTCTGTGTTTATTAACTCGAAAGAGAAAAAAATTCACTATTGGCGATTCGGGATAAAGTGAGCGCTCAAAAATGCCCTTATTGTTTTCTATTTTCTGCCAGTTTATATCTTTCCTCCGCATGTAAACATAAACATTGCTGCATGCTTTAATTACGTAGCCTTGTACAATGTTTACATCTACATTACACTGGCCTGAAAATTTTATCAATAATATCTACTCATTAAATACACGGGTATTGAATGAATTTTATAACCAATAGTAATCTTAGTTGTAAATACCTGCGAGTTAACGTCTTTTAATACTGGTTTCTGTGCATTTATACGACCCGCACTATTGCAGTTACGAATCTCGTTAATATGTACACATTCAAATCAAATTTGTAACTCAAAACCGCCACACAAAAAACACGTCATAATGAAACACGCAATTTAAAAATTCATATTCCGTTCAATTATACTGCCACGGATGACGACGCACTCAACAAAAACAACATATTTTCTTAGTGTGTAAAACAAAAAAAATTGCTGTTTCTAAATCAAGATACTCATGTTGGCGATCGTAACACATAACTTACAGATTACCATTGAGAAAACAGTCAGTTCTAATACTTTTGAATGTGTTTTATCAGAAACCCATATTTACTGTTCAACGTACAAACACAACGCTTCCAAGCTAAGCGGCGAAAACCTAACTCTGATGCCACTTGTCGGTGGTATTTTTTGAACTACGTCAACATGGCGGTAAACAAGACGTAATTCGCTAACGACTGTTGAAGTTGAACGGCCCGGATGCATCACTTTCTGCTGGCGCTAATTAATAAAACTATACAATCAGTAGCTATGTCAATATTATCATAAATAAATATTTTAAAGTATATTAAATATGGTAAGGTCGATTCACTTTGATGTTCTTTCAGTAATGTTGTATTTAAATATAAAATACACGAAACTACATGCGATAATTCGCTGCCTACTGTACAAGCAATAATGTAACTGTTCTCAACATTGAATTATATGCAGCAATGGCTAGTGATTTTTATCAAAGGTTAAATGTTAGTGCTCACTTTATTCCGAATGTCTTATATTTTGTTGAGTTCAATAAATACTGCTTGTGTAACGGCTATATATAAAAATAAAACTTTAGGCGCTCATGCAGAACAGAAAAATAATCTACTGGAGCAGTTCATTCATTGGGCTGACTGCTGGCTTACATTTTTCCACTGCATCGGCGACATCGTGATGCAGCAGGAAAATCTTGCTTTAAATTTCACAAAAAAATATAGTTAGCTGGCACATATGCGGCCTCTTCTTACATGCCGATGTAGCTTACCTGATAACTCCTATCCTAAACTCGTCTCTCTGTCGTATTCTTAGTATAGGATGGCAGTAGTATAATTACATTTTAGTACAGAAAAATCAAGACTTCTACAAAATTGTGAAAATTTTGGGAGAGAAGCTTCTAACAATGCCAATAACTTGTAAGATTTTGTACCTTTTTTTTCCAAAGCACACACACAAAAAAATTATGAGCTAGGATAAAATAATTATATCATAGGGAACTTAACTGGTGCTATTACATAACACAATCTCTAACAAACATAAAAAATATTATTTTAATAATGGAGAGGCAACAAAAAAATTAAATTTGTGCAGTTAACCCTTAGTTAAATTCAAATTATAATTAAAGATATTATTTGTATTTGGGTGAGACTTAACAAACTAGCTAGGCTTACAGTTACATTAACATTAAAATATAGAAATCTGTAGTGTTACTATTACAGTTTCCCCCACTCTTGCATTCCATCTCTGCTCCACACTCATCCCACCCTTACCTCATCCAATCTTCGGGCCGGCCAAGCGATAGACATGTCTCGCTAGTCGAGCAGCCAGCCCAACCTTTAGACCCGGTCTTCTCTCATATACAATGTGACCTGCCAGAAACTGGAACACGTATTGGATTTTCATTTGAAGGAAAATTATTTACATTTATAATATAAGTAAAAATGTCAGCTAAGCAGGATCTAGAGTCAAATCTAAATAAGACACACTTATTTCACACTCACACTTATTCATGCTCAAACTTCAGTGTCACTCAAGAGTCATGTAACTATTCAACTCATTGTTCTCCTTATCAGTAGTCACTCTCTTTCTGTTGTATCCTCTGTGTTGCTGTCAGAACGTGATGCTATGTCCTCTTCCACTACAATACTTTAACATAAATTCTTTTCTGCAATTTCTTATTTACCAAAGCATCGACAAAGGAATCTTTTCTTTCAAAACTGTTAGCCTCCTCCATGTAGTGGTACAATTTACAGTTGTATGCAATGAATGTTATTTTATTTACCTGCCTGTGTAGTTGTTAAGCAGTTCCTAAGTTTTGAATGTATCCTACTTTATGTGTGCCAAAGATATTTCAGAAGCAGCCATACTTAGAATTTTGCTACAAACCTTTCCACCAAGTGCAGGGTTTAATTTTATCTTTTCTGACATTAAAACTTTGACGCTTAGTACTCACAGTAGGCCTGTGTCTAATTGTGGTGGCATTCAGATAAATTCTTCTACTATGAAATTTATTTAGTTGATTTTCGGCCGTCTGATAATGCTTAAAAATACCTGAAAACCTGGGGATTGATTATGGACACCCTTAACATTGTTGTAGCGAAAAATTCCGCGGATTTGGTGATATGGTTCCGTGTACAGTGTATGTATTTTACATGTACAAAACAAAATCTGAGGCTAAACGTAACAGCTCACAGTCACTCAAAATTGCTATTACTCAGGTTCAAAATGACCAAGCGAGGTGGTGCACCTGTAAAACGAGAGCTCACATTCTGGAGGATCCGGGTTTGATCCCTGCGACCATCCTGAGTTTGGTTTACCCATGGTTTCCCTAAGTCTCTCCAATGCTGAGATGATTTATGAACAAGGCCATTACCGATATACTTCCTCTTGTCCAAAATTGCTGGACAGAATGTTAAGCTACCACTCACATTGCTACTGTGACATATCTTGTATAAACCTATAAACCAGACTTGTAATATTTTTGCAGGCACGTGTACTCAAGGCCAAACATCATTGCAAAAGTTCAATATGCTCATCTCTGAACATGGGTTATTTGCATTGCGGTTTTCTCTCAGGCCATTCAGTATAAGGCAAATTGCCTGATTTGTGGTGATGAGTTTCAGTCAGAACAGAGACAAAGAAACATGTTAATTATAGATGTACAATGCTCGAAGTGACTAAGCTTATGTTCAAGAAATGATTTAGAACAGATAAGAGTACGGAATGGTGACTAGAGTGCATCAGTTGTAGTTTCTTTGGAGAGTGCTCTGGATCTCGTTGCAGTAGAGCCCAAATACCACACGGAGTGTCGCCTGATGTTTTTCTCGTGTAGAAAGCTGTTTCTTGGTGAGAACTGTGTTACGTAGTGGGGGGGGGAGGGGTTGGTTTGGCGGGCCGTTCCCAACTATCTCTTGTTCCATTATTTCTTACCTCAGGGTGGGTGGACTCTCAAAAATGGGCTGGCTCAGTTGGCTTCCGCCTACTTTGCCAGGTTTCTTTGGAGAAGGGTGCAGCGTGGTATTCGGTTGGGGTGGGGAGCTCGTAGTCCACTTCCACCAAAGGAAATGGCCAATCGTCCTCCAACTCTCGTTCTTCCTTCGGCCAGTTTGCTAACGGGTAAAGGGGCATTATTTCGTGTTTCCACAGCTTGAGTTCCACTCCACTGGGAATCGTGTATCCCTCCTTGAGTTTGGCTTGCAAACGTCGATGCTGCGTTTGGGCCTGTACTCGTGCAGCTTGTCGGAAGATCGAGATACGGGGTGGGGAAGCAATATCTCGTAGTGTAAGAAGGTGTTACTCGTGCCGAGAACGGTACACTCGCTACTGCTTCCGTTGCTATTGGCCCCCAGGTCCAGCTGGTGGGAGGGTGCAGCTTCTACAACAAGTGCCTTGCATTAATGCTTCTCCGCACGTCGCTGCCACCTTGGCTTCCAATATTCGGGGCGTCCCATGTGTCTGTTAGCTTAGGCTCGTTGTAACCACCACACTACCAACGGCCTTGGCTCCGATGCAGCGACGCTCAACCCCTTAATGGAGGTGAGGCCGTGGAGTCTTACTGACAGCGCCTGCTCCTGACCTACAACCAGCTGCCATGTGCGTGTGTTGGATGTGTCTCCTTCTGCCGCTCCAGGTTCTCCTATCTTCCTGCAGAAGGGACGAGTAGTCTTAACTAGTAGAAAAAGTTATCTTCTACAACAGTACCTGTTTATTACTGCTTCAGCACCTACCGCGTGCACCAAACTTGGTGATGAACGCACTGCCCTTGCAAGGCAGTCTACCCTATTCTTGTGCGTGCCCACACTCCCTATCACCCTTTACTATGGAGGTCAACTCAGTCGCACCACCCCAACAATGTCTTAGCAGAGGCTAAGCTAGCTTACTGCCCTAGGCAAGCCAAGAGGAGTTAGCTCGGCGAAGGCCAGCCAAGAACTGCTAAAAATCCCTGATTGCAACCCTCTTTATAGTCCCAGTCCGGACCTACTAGAAAACCTCCGTACTCGCACGACCGCTCTGCCCACTGCCTTAGATAATACTCACTGCTCTATGGCCAAACCCATAGCACAACACTGTGCGCATAAAGATTTCATCGTCGGTCCTCGAACCCGAAGTCAAGTGAATCACCTTCCTCCTAGGCACTATACTCATAGTAGCCCAACTTGTGCTGTCCAGCCACAAGCTAAAGTGAAATGGGAGTTGATCCACATGCACTCCAAAGACGTGCCCTAGTGTCACAACGTCCCACCACACTTCAATAGTCAACGACCAATTGAACGGTTTCTTCATTCATCCATCCTTCCATCCGTTCACTCTCAAGGTTTCCGGGTCGGTCATACGTTCACAGATTTTCACTCGGCTGATGGTACCAAAAAAAACCCTGCAGTCAAAGGATCCTCCCTGTTGTCGCACTACTGACAACTCACAAGCTTGACTCTATTCCCCAAACAAAATTAAAAAGAAAACCTCACTCTATTTCTAATTCAAACTGATCTAAACTCACATCACCAAGTCAATCAAAGCACATATGAACACACACATAGTACCCTTCAAAGATCAACTCAAAATCCAATCATTACAATCTTGAGGTTACAGTATCATAGGTACTAGGGACTTTCAAATGTCCTTTGTCCCATTCTCTTCGGGTTAGACCCACAATAAGTATCCACAAGTCACATACACATCTATACCCTACTACCTATGTACACCTCTTTACATGTCTCAGTTTATCTGTCTCTCCGACATTAAGGTTATACTTTTTATTGCCAGTTTCTACCAATTTATTCTAATTTTAATGAAGGTTTTCTTTTATTTTATTTAAGAATACTAACACTAACCCCGTCTCTTAAGCACTTCCAACATGTTTCCTGGGGTAAGAGCAACTTGTTTGATTGTGCAGTTACTAAAACACATAGACAAGAGACCCACAGGTACTTACAGAATCAGTACTTGCCCGTCTCTGTCTACATGTTTTAGTATTCAGTAACCTAGTGGCAGTTTCCCACCTTTTCTTTGTTTACATGAGAATTGTTTGACTGCGCGTTGTTTTGTTGTTAATTTATGACAAACAAATACATTTACACTGCGCATACAAGGTTAGTTCTGGTTGGACTCTCTTTTTGACCTTTAGTCTCTTTTGCATTCCATTCACCAGAAACATTGGTCAGGTCAAAATGCCCAGAGATCACTCGCCTCCACTGCTCTTGCTCTTGAATAGGAGTTGTGAGAGCAAGTTGTCTGCTAGCGACATTAGTAAATACTAACCATTTTGTTTATTGATTATTTTGATAAAACAACTGAAATTTGATAAACAGCCGTGATTGACAGTAAATACATTGTATTTAACTATTACTGTTAACGTTTGTTAATTTGGAATAATATATAGCAAGAAATTTCAGATTGGATTATAGTAATTTGTAAACTTTTACCTGTAACCTGTGCTTCCATTAAATGAAGATGCTAAATTTCTGTATTTTTTATTCACTTATGCAATTTTCATAACCATATTTTCATTATTTGAGTTATTTGGTGCTTCATTCGTAACAGGCTATTTTGTGCTCTTTTTGACCTTGTGCCCTCACAAATCCAGAGGAGCAAAACGAAAGGCTGACTGGAACAAAGCTACAGTGTAGTGATCATAACAACTATACTCATCACACTAGTATTATGTAAACATGTGTTCCTCTTAATTCCTCCTTATTGTGCTTGTTTTATGTTTACTTTCCAGTGAAAAGCAAAAATATTATGGCTTTGTAATTGTATTTTGTCTGCTTGTGAATAGGTATGCCTATTCATTTTAATATGTTTCTAATTTATTTGTAGGAAGCCATGAGAAACCTTACTCTTGCAAAAGAACTCTCTGATGAAAAGAAAAATGAACTTAAAAAGCAGTTTACTACAACTGCTAAGAAAATACGTAGTAAAGAAACAAAAAATGTTGCAAGGAAGGGGAAGCAGCCATATTTTAGAAATGTGAAGGTTTCGTATGGACAAAATAAGCGACTTCCTGGTGCTTCAGTTGCGGTTGACGTAGCAAACTTAGAGGGAGGAGACCGCGGTTTATTTGCTACGAGGGACATCAAAGTTGGTAAGATTAAACTTGTATTATTATTATTATTATAACGTCTCTATTCACACTAAACCTAACTTGGTATATCGTGTGTGTAAAATAATATTAGGTACTAAATTTTAGTAGGTTATTTCAAACGTAACTTTTTTTTTAAATACAAGTCACAACATTCATTAACGTAAGGGTGCTAGATCCATAAAAATTAATTTTTTTATATTTGCACCAAACCCTGTTCAACTTTTACACACCAGGTAACATGTCATTTCCTCAAATAAAAATATTTTAAGCCCCATAGATATTTCATAATCACTCATCAAAGTCTCAAAATGGCTTTTATGTAAATAGAATCGAAAAAAAGTAATTAACTTGCAGAATCAAGATAATTCATATTGATACTGTTTTGTTCTTCTTATATCTCATCATGAATATGAATAATTACTACGTTATTGACTTTCTCAAAACCTCTTTACTAAACACTACACGTAGTTGCCATCAGACCTTATCTCCTACTGCCAACCTCACAGTACTCTAGTTCCCATCTCATCGCATGCTAACCTTTATACATAACATTTCTTATTTTGTTCTTACTATATAATACAGATACTAAATGCTGTGAGCTACTTCAAGACACCTTTGCAATTACAAAGGGATATGTTTTTTGTATTTTTTTAAAAACTGATGAAAATGAGTAAATTTTTATGTAACTTTGAGTTTTGGCTGTTATGAATTTTTTAAAAATAACTTTTGTGAAATATGTCTTAAAATTCATTGACACACCAACTTTCTGTTCCTGTAATTTTTATTTCATAAGTTAATTACTATTTTTAATTTTTTTCTACGTTGCAACTGCACACATTCCATGTGGCATACTTTTTTTTGGAGAAATTCCATATTATCTTGTGAGTAAATGATGAACAGTGTATGGCACTAAAAAAATTAATGTTACGGGTCCAACACCCTTAATTACAAACATTCTTTCTTTAAACCCAGTCTCAGTATTGGCAGTTAAACGTATGACAGGTGACAGTATTTTTTTTTTCCTGGACAAATGCAGCATTTTGTGTCTTTCCCCCCCCCCCCCCCATTAGCTTATCATGTAATGATGCCTCTGCACATAGCAGAACATTTGCCGAATGTACCTGAATATATAAACTCATGTGCTGGAGTAGGATCGGTTTACTTAGTTACCTGATTAGGTTTTGTTGCTCACGAGATGTGATAAATGCCTGTTCAGAGTACACGTATGGCAGGAATCCAATCAAAGCCTACTATTGTATACTTAAAGTTATTTTACCAGTAGCACTGTTGTACTTATTATTTTTATTGTGCTTGTTTCTTTGATATTTTGAATGCTGTGTATTTAAGTTTCGTTTTGATTTTGTTTATGCTTAGTGTTCACTTTTTCGAAGGGTAGATCAAGAAGTTATTTTAATGATTTCTTTGACGCATGTAAACTTTACTCGGATTACTTTTTACACTCCTGAAGTTGAGAGTTTGTCCTCATCCTACCGTTGTGTTTATAAACGCTGAGTAAAGCAAAGTACTCTTATTAACGTACTTAGTAATTTATCGGGGAAAGCGGATTGTAAATGGGACCCTAAAAACTTCTCACTTAAAAAATTGGGATCTTAATGCTTCTGTTAAAATCTTTTTATTAATATTCTTATATTGCATAAATATATGCATAACGTTATCCTCGTTCTACTAAGATGAATATCAACCGTCCATCGTATTCTTCGCAACAGTTTATTTTCTGTGGTGATATGTGAGAAAATAACTAAAGTGGATTAAGTGATTATATACCCCACTGCAGCTACTTTTATGCAACCCATGTCAATCATGACTGTCTTGACATATGCGTAAACTTGTTAAATATTTATCCACAAATATCTTGCCGAAACATTCAGTGAGTCACTCGGCGATTGTGTAGAGGCAGCATAGCGTCGTCACCTTGTAACTGAAGGAAGTTCTACCTGTGTACTAGTGAACTGGAAGTTGTAGATTGGTAATGTGCTAGAGTAAAACATACAGAGACTGACAATTGGTATGATCTCTAATGATGAACATAATCCTTACGGCCGTGCTAGAATCACCGTAATTTACCCATATGAAGTATAAGTAACCACACGTTCCTGTAACAGTAAGGAACTTGTTGTCTGCAATCACAGCTGGACATTTGTGACAGAGCCAATAAGAATTGAGAATGAAATAAAAAGCATCAACTTGCATGTAAACATATTAATTTCCGATTCTGTTGCTTACGTACAGTAAATCAGCTTATAATTATATTAATGGTGCTACAGTTAATGTACCATCAGAAACACAACTAAGACATACAATGTGTATGTCTTATGTCACATTCTGTTTTATTCAACACGTATCTTAATTATCCTAGCCTTGTTACATCACTTGTATAACCGCTCACATGCCATGACATGTTATTTTCCTCCTTACACCTACAAGTCCTACCAACTATATCTCATATATACTGCAGTGTACATAATACAGATGTTCCAACTTGTCTTCTATAGGTTCATGATCGTCATTTTCAGGATTACAGTCACTATTATTACTGTAATGTACACTTGTGACACTCTCCCAGACATGAACTTGTTATTTATATTGTAGTTGTTTTTAATCGACAATTTCAATATTACATTAAAAATAATATTGTCCAGTAGATAAATTTTCCCTGAATTGTGGTTGCTGTCTGAGGAAAAAAATTATGCCATACACAGGAAATGAAAAAATACCAGTGTTGTTATAAGCAGGAAATTAAATACTGTCATCGTCACAAAAACTCTGAAATATGCTTTTATGTTAGTGAAAGGCTTGTCTATATCATAGTGTTCGCAGCTACGATGTTGCATTTTGCTTTGTGTTTTAGAGGAAAAAATCTGTTACATTTTATGTTAAGTGTTTAGTGTCTAAATAAATGACACAAAATGAATAAGAAGACATTAGAAGATTTTTTCATGTATGATACGCCATTGTGTCAAGAAAAATAAGAAAAACTGAATGGAGGTATGTGAGAGTAGATATGAAGTTTCATAGCTTTGTTGTAGTCAGTATATTGTAGAGAATAAGATGTTTTTTGCATTGCAATTTTGAAATTTACAAGTTTTAATAATGTGTTATACGTTCATTGGTTTATCAATTGTGCCAACTAAGTTACTAAAGGAAGATTTACGATCCGTCACTTCTGCCTGTCATCCGTCTGTCCGCCAATTTTTTGGCACGTTCCGTAGAAATGCTAGCGATTTACTACAAACAGAAACCTTCTGTTGGATATAAAAATTCCCTAGCTGCTAATAATGGCAACAACCACTGTTTGTTTTGTATTGTAATTTTTCTTGAATGCCAAAATTATCTCTATTGTATTTTAAAAATGAATTTACAGCTCCGTCTAACAAAACTAAAAACATATCATAGTCTTCTTATTAAAATAAAAATGTTAAAACTGCCGTCACCATCTTTAGAAGACTGTAATTTCATCCGTCCGTAAAAAGTTCAAGCTTAGCAAGCTTTCGATGAACGAACAGATAGAATTATTCCAGACTCCTGATTGGCTGGAAGTCACATGATTGACAGACAAATGGGCACGACGGATCATTGTAAATCCCCCTTAACTCAGCTGAAAAATAAGTAGTTGCCAAAAACAATACTTAGAAATTTAATAAAACATAATATATAGGTATATAAGGTGTATCATAAAGAAAATTATATTACAGTAGTCTGGTTATTTGATTAGCTAGAAAATATTTTGCTAGCCTGAATTTCATTAAACAAATCTAATCACAATGCAAATAAACTTCATTCAGTATTATATAGTTGACAGCATCATATAGAGGAAATTGGGCCATTTCATCTCAAATCGCCTAATTTTAAAATATGACCGTGCCTCAACATCTCAGATTCCATTAATTTTTTGTGGGTATACATAAAATAAGATCAAATTTTTTTTTTTCAAATTTTTTGGAGGAAAACCTGAGGAAGGAGAATTTTTTTAATTTTGAATTCTTGCAGCAATTTATGCTCTCTAATGACCTACATCAGTTGACTGAAATTGTTATAATTCTTTTGGTTTTTAAGCTACCAGGTTCATTTAGCTGTCAAATGAAAGATAATTTTCAGCTCTATTTAAGTAGGTACATAAAGAAAACTTACAAAACACTAAAATTTAAAAAATTAATTTGCATAAAATATAAAATGTTTAGTTTTTACAAAATTTGCCATTGCTCTTAAGTTACAAATAACACGTCATTGAAACTTTTTCTCTACAATCTTCTTACCATATGTTAAATGCAGTAAAAATATAGAAAGGGTGTTTTTCTTTATTTTTTAGTTATATATATATATATATATATATATATATATATATATATATATATATATATATATATATTTTTTTTTTTTTGTTCAAAGTATTGCATTGTGTTAAAATGATTAACATTTAAATTTAAAAGGCATGAGAAATAAAGGAGCCATGCCAGATACTCAAGTTTCGTATCAGCCTTTGAGTGACTTCATCTAAGCTGTGGAAATTTTAGGGACACAGAGGGATGGCAAGGGGAAGAGAGCGAAGGAATATGTATGAGCTGTGGGAAAGCAGCAGGGCAGGTTTTCACGTGGATAAAGACTGAACCTTTTCAATCAGTCTGTGCTTGATATTGGTCGTGAATGTTTGAAATGCAGTCTGTTCTATCAACAATGAAAATTGCTCTTCAGGTTTGATGTATGTTGAATAACGTTCAGTTAATTTTGTGTTGGTTTTTGAAAATGGAAAGTTATTGTGTGGGACATCGCCTACAAGAAAATTGTTCAGTTCTGAATTCAGTTCACCCAGTAAGGTGTACAACAGAACTTACTTAATCAGATAGAGATCTTTTAGAGGTAAGAACTAAATGCTCCAATGTTCAACGTGTGTGTTTATATCACAGGCGTTATTTCCTGTCAAATTTTGAAATTCTTCAAAAAGTGTGTAGTGACCCTTTTATTAAACATAAGAAGAATGTACATAAAGGCCTCACGACTATTTCTTTTTCATTTTACAAGAAATATCATGAGTCTGTTGATCTTGTGCCAGGTAAAAAACTCTGTATATCCTGCTGAAAATGAGTGGTTCAAGAAGCAAAAGTTATTAAAACAGAGCAAGAAAATGAAAGTAACTCATCAGAGTGTGATTATGAACCAGATAATTATTTTACCATAGAGAAACTCAACAACAGCTGCAGGATGATGGACTGTTCACCAATCAAGGTTATAAATAGAAGGATAAACGAGAGAACTTCATACTTAAAGAATAAAGCACAGTGGGTACATGAAAGTTTCACAGCACAGACCAGTAAAGCTTTAAATATAGTAAACCAATATGCTTTGAAAGTACCAGCAGTAAATATTGAAACACTTGTACTAATTGTAATACACTAATGGGAAAATTGAAAGAAAAATATGTAGCCAGTAATATAATTCAGAAAGTCAAGATGCTGACACTTGTTCCATATCCATGGAGCATAAAAAAAACTGTTGATTATTTTGGAGCAACAGAATATTTGAGAAAAAAAAGCCAAAAATATTATTATTATAAAATACTACTTGTTATGTCCGGTAATTGTCTTGTAATTTTATCGAAGCTGTAAGAACAACGGCACAGGAAAATTTTAATCTATTAATTTTAAACATGTAAGTGAAGTTACAGTAGATATAACGCCCAAAAAGTAACGCAATTACAAGGCAACGACGCTAACCAATACTCCAATATGACACTACGAGTTGTTTACCTGTGAAATGATAACTATACAATATTTACGTTTTAGTAATACTTTCGCTTAAGTGACGCTATAATAAAGAATTTATTGACAGTTTTGTAGTTTCATATTTTTAAAATGAGAGTTGCCAAACAAAACAGCTAACTGGTCATATCAGTTCGAAATCTACATTTATTTTAATGAAGTCATGTATTTTTTAAAATAATCTGCCATTTTATTCATAAAACTGATTTGCGAAGCGTAAATATTGATGTAACATATGTATCAGACTGTTTCTACTCCAATTAATTTAATTACATTTGTTTAAATATGTGAGGTTACTGCAAGAGAAAAATGTCCGCCATTTTATCTTATAAATCCAATTTGCGAGTCGTAGCGAGCCCTAGAGACGGCGTGCTAGTTTGCGACAGACTTTGCGAAGGCTTTGCGATATGTGTGCATCACTTGGACAGTTCGCAGTCGCAAAGAGCTGTAATCGCTTTCATCGCAAAGTCTTGCTTAAGTGGCTAACGATCGCAAAACTGCTTTGTGACACGGTCATAATACACCCGCAGGAAAGTTTCACAGGAGGATGGAGTTTTAGGAACACCAGATAGAAGGAAAGGACATCCCATTATTGAAGCCACAGCCAAAAGAGTAGACGAGTTTTATTATGACGATGATGTGAGTAGAATGTCACCAAATGTAAAGGATTGTGCGTCTGTTCCAAGTGAAAAAGGGAAATGTGTGTTAAAATGTAAAAGATTGATATTGCACAAGTTAAAAGATCTATATTTTGAATACAAGGCAAAATATCGTGATGATAAATTAGGGATAACAAAGTTTTGTGAATTATGCCCAAAAGAATGTGAAACTGTAAACAGCCGTGGCATTCATTCTGTGTGTGTCTGCACACATCATCAAAATGTCAAACTTATGATGCAAAGTGTTGGTCTTACTATACCATACCAAGAACTCCTCCAAAAACTAGTATGCAACTTATCTTCTGAAGAGGGCATGCTGCACTGTTGTTCTAATTGCCCAAATTACATTCTTGCTCCATGAATATATCATGCAAATGGAATATTTAGTCAATCGAGAGACTGTTGAATTCAAGCAATGGCTCTGTACGGATAGATCACCACTGGAAACTTTGATAAAATCGGTGGATGACTTTGTAGAAATGATGGTATTGAAGTTGGAAGCTCTCACTAGACATCACTTCACAGCAAAATCTCAAAGCCAGCATATGAAGAATATGAAAATGAAAAAACTTGCTTGATTCTTGCAGATTTTGCAGAAAATTATACACTATACATTATACTCCAAGAAGCTGCTCAGGGTTTCCACTGGCACAACATCCAAGTAACTTCACATCCACTTGTGATTTATTACAACAGTGAAGGAGAAATTCTCAACAAGTCATTTTGTATCATTAGTGACTGTCTCAAACACGATACTACAACATTTTTTGCCTTTCAAAAAACAATGTTAGAACACATCCGGTCAGAAGTGCCGCATATTCAACACGTTGTTTACTTCAGTGATGGTAGCTCTGCTCAATACAAAAATTACAAAAACTTTATAAACTTATGCCATCATGAGGATGATTACAAACTTACAGCTGAATGGCATTTCTTTGCTACTAGTCACGGGAAAAATGTGTAAGATGGTGTGGGTGCAACTGTAAAAAGGTTAGCAGCTAGAGCCAGTTTACAAAAAACTACTGACAGACTTATTCTTAGTGCTGTAGATTTATTCAAATTTGCTGAGGAAAACATCAAAGGTATTAAGGTGTTTTTCATACCATCAGCAGAAGTTGACGCAAACAGAAACTTTCTACAAGAGCGCTACAACAATGCTGCTTCATTTTCAGGTACGAGAGAGAATCATTATTTGGACCCCCTTAACAAATTAACCTTGCTTGTAAAGTGTGTTTCAAATTCTGACATTTCTTCCAAGGTGTCTGTTGGGGCTCTGGAAAAAGAAGAGTTTATCAGTATAATACCTGAAAAGAATTATGCAGTTATTTACAATAAAAAGTGGTGGATAGGTAAAGTAGTGAATGTGACTGTGACAGAGATGCTAGACTTCAATTCATGCATCCTAATGGACCTTTTGGGACATACTTCTGTCCACATAATGAAGACTTATGTTGGCTACCATTTGAAAACATTGTTAGATAAATGCCTGTTCCTTCTCTGACGAGTCTATCAGCTCGCACTTATGTTGTTGAGAGTAAAACTCAGCACAACATTAATTAACTAGCTAAGTCAAAGTTATGTAATATAGTATTTACATTAATTTGGCAAGAAGTAGTTAAAATACGTAATGTATCACTTGCCCTTGGTAAATCACATGTGTAATGTTTTTGTTCTGGCCTTGGATATTGCAAAAAGCTGTATGTCACTGTTATGTATAGTCACTTGCTCTTGATCAACTTGTTTTTTGCGTGTTGATAATTTCCAATATTTTAGCCTGTCAGAAGAATGTAAATAACTTTTTTTGTAATTGTTGTAATTAGTGCAAAAACTTTTGTAGTCATCACAGAATTATATCAATGACATTAATTATTTAGATCTGTAACTTCTATCAGATGTATGTAATTTTATTAGTTAATGGAAGAGGTTGTGTGAATATTGTAGTACGTATTAAGGCTATATCACTTGCACTGTGTATTTGTTTTGTGTACATAAATAGATAATTTTCATTAGACAGGAAATTAACTAATGTAAGTATTTTAATTCTTTTCTGCTAATCTGTTGTTTTCAGTTTTGCACTTTTTATATGTTGAAATTATTTTTAATGCTTCCTACAAATTCATAATACAATATGGTAAATTTAAAAAAATTTTTTTTTCAGAAACAATAAAAAACGTCCTCTTAATTTTTGTACTACATTTAATGTGTGGGAAGATGTTTGTAGGGAAAAAGTTTCAAAGGTGTGATATTTGTAACCTAAGAGTAATAGCAAATTTTGTAAGAACTGAAAATTTGGTATTGTATGCAAATAAATTTTTTGAATTTTTTTTTCTTTCATATTTTCTTTATGTACCCAAAAAGAGCTGAAAATTATCTTTCATTTGACACCTAAATGAACCTGATAGCTTTAAAACCAAAAGAATTATAACGATTTCAGTCAACTGATGTAGGTCATTAGATAACATAATTTGCTGCAAGATTTCAAAATTAAAAATTCTCCTTCCTCAGGTTTTCATACAAAAATTCTGAAATAAAAAAAAAATTGTTCTTATTTTATGTGTATCTACATTGGATTAAAATTTGAACAAAATCTATGACATTGAAGCAAATGGCCCTGGGTGGTTTGATATGAAATATCCAATTACATTCCCAAAAGTAGCTAAATACAAATTATTCTAATAAACTGAAGCAAGTAATGTTGTTTAATCAACTTTTATCGCTAAAAGAACACTGGTATTTCAGTAAAAATAACAGTGTAAATAAACTTAACAGCCTTCTAAATGAATTGAAAGCTGACTGGCAACCCAAATAAGGTGTGGTTTTGTCCATCCGTCGAAAGTTAAAGTTGACTGAGGTTTTGATGAACAGACAGTTAACACTTGTGGAGGTTGCTGATAGGCTGTTGATCAGATGATTAAGTATGTTTCGTTAATTTAGTGTAGTTTGTATATTGTCAGCACCAGAAGTCCTGGTGGCTGATGACATGTTTAATAGTAGACTCGCTTTTACTATAAAGTTGGAGAAAATATTTTTGCTTTGAACAACTTGCTGGGAAGCAACACTTTAAATTGGCAACATTACAACAGATATCTCATGTAATACTCACAATCCCCTACTATGGAATATTACATTTTGAATGTGCTACATTGAAATATGAAGTATTTTTCTGTATATTACAATGTAGATAATGTAATCTTGTAATATTCTTTCCCAGAGGAGTTGAATCACTTTGTTTTGTAATCAATACCATGGTATTTTCGTGATGGACAAAGTAAGCATGAATATTTCAAAACAATCATACATTTAATGAAATTTCTAGTGAGAAATAA
The DNA here is from genome assembly GCA_003012365.1 of Medauroidea extradentata. Classification (NCBI taxonomy): domain Eukaryota; kingdom Metazoa; phylum Arthropoda; class Insecta; order Phasmatodea; family Phasmatidae; genus Medauroidea; species Medauroidea extradentata. Next base: position 9,142 of record PNEQ01004527.1, on the reverse strand, counting down.
TATTTACGTTACTGTATATTTTATTTCATAGTATTATACAGATTCTAAATTTCAGTACAAGAAGCTGCATCGCGAGCCGCACCGAGTGCTATTTAACAATTTGTATACAGCAGGAATTTTACTTACCCATGCTACTGCTGTCTGGATCATGCCGACTCCCAGGGTGCAGCGAGGTGCCAAAATGTTTGGCACAGACAGTATTTTCTATTGTTGCTTCAATGGTCCTTTGTGTATATAATTAGATAGTTAAAATGTTAGGTGTTATATGAGACAGCGAAAGAAATTTCCTTCGTTAGTGAGGTATCTGACATTGGTGACTGTAAGGAAGCTGACAACTTATTTGAGAGTTTATCCAAAAACCCACACCAACCCAGTGAAGTACCACCACTAATACATACTAACCGCAAATTCTTCTTCCATACCAAATTTTACAGAGACTTTTCTTGGCTCCATTTTGACCCCGTAAGTAAAAGGTTTTTCATGTTACGTATGTTGCAAAACCATACACCTATGATTCCTAACAAAAAATTTCGACTAGGTTGTATGTGAATCTAATCTCTTGAATGGTAAAGGTTTCCATATGTGCAGAAAGTCCCACAGAAAGTTTCATTGCATATTCTCTCAGGTCAGTTCATAAGGAAGTTGTAAGTTGACTGGCTTCACCAGTATTCCTATTAGCACACGAATTTCATCAGTGAATGAGAAACAACAGATTTTTGCTAAGAAAATCTTGGAAACCATGTATATGTCTTAAAGTTCTTTGGCTCAACAAGAAATACCTCTGTGTGGGCACAACAAAGAGTGCAAATATTCATCAAATCAGATAAGATGTTGTTCCTAAATTAATAAAATTTCTTCACTGCAAAAAAAGGATGTAAGTTCTCCGGTAGTACAAAACTAAATTCTTCAGATCTTTTACCCATAATATCTTGATGCAAATCACACATGAAATTAAGGAAAGTAAAGTTTTGACTGTTATATGTGGTTTGGCATAAACTGAGCACTTTTGAAATCCTAAGTAGTTTTTTCCTTTCAGAAAATGTGTAGTTTCCTAGCACTTTGTAATATTGCTACATAACAAAAAATTAATAAAATTATAATATAATATGTAGTAAATGTAAGTAGGATGAAAACAGACTAACTGATGTTTATGTGTACTGTCTGGTAGAGCTTTACATTAATACACTAGTTTAGCTGCTAAAGAGGGATCATGATCTTTAGGGACTCGGTATACTCCACAGGTATAGTGTTGACAGTCCTGTATAATTCCTGAAAAACCTTTAAACACCTGCTGAGGGCTGTTTGATAGTAAAAGTTTCTTGCCATAATTGACAATATTGATTTATACTTAAATTCAGTACCAACAAATGCCAGGGTCTTATATTTTATCCTAAATAAAGGAGACGAACACAGACTTCAGTTCGCACAAACTGTTATGTTTTCATACTTTCGTTTTATTCACTCTTAACTATAAACACAGACAACCTCATGACTGCCATGTCAACTACCAGTAACTCGACTCCCAGCATGCTCTGATTACCTATTACCAACTTAACTCTTAGCAACACTCACAACATCTTCCTCCTCAATTACTTGTTAGCCTGTACAACATCATTACTAATGTCTCGAACCAAGTCAACACATCTCCCTAATTACCAATACACAACCAGTATACAATACACAAAATTATTCTCAGTAATTTATACTCACATCATCCTCTACAACTTTTTGTCATCAGATACACTGTTCACTAGCTTTAGTCTCAGTTCCTGTACTTTAGAGGTACTCTAATTTCACGACCCGACCGTGTATACACAGGCTGATGCACAGTGGCGCCTTGCCTTTGGTGTGTCTTCATTGCTGCCCCAGCCCTTTCTTTCTTCTGCTTCGTCTGTATCCTGTGTCTGTTCTCTTGTTCTATCTTCTCCTAGCTCATATGTTAGCTTACCAGCACACTCATCTTCTTGAAATCCCTTTAACTCAGGGCCCAGACTGGACTCCCTTGTGTGAGCTTCTGGGCGTGGATTAGACATTCGTAAATGACCGGAATTCCTTCGGAGTAAACTATCATTTCTGTCCTGAACCCAGTACGACCTTGGTGTACCCGCTGGCTGCACAACTGTCACTGGTTCCCATTGACCGTCTTTCCGTAACAACACTTTGTCTTGTGAAATGCTGGTTTTATTCTTGTCTCTCGATCGTAGTAGTGTTTACTCTTCTGTTCTCTCTCCTCTAATGCTTGAATAACATTTTTATTCACCTGTGGAGCTAGCAAGTTCCACTTCATGGGCACTTTTGTTCGTATCCTGCGACTCATCAGCAGTAGGGCAGGTGTTAAGCCAACCCCTGACAGTGGTGTGTTGCTGTATTCTAGCAGCTTAACAGACTACTCATCAGGTTGTTGTGAACACCTTCTGAGTATGTTCTTGGCAACTTGAACTGCCCTTTCTGTCTGACCGTTGGATTTGGGGTAGTGGGGGCTTGTTGTTACGACCTCAAAATCTCGGGCTCTTGCAAATTGTATGTACAACTTTGAATTAAATGGCATATTGTAGGACACCACAACCTTTGGTATGCTGTGTGTTGCAAACAATGTTTTCATTTTCTTGGTAACATCTGTTGCTTGTTTACTCGACAGTGGCAGCAAGTCAGTCCTTTTGGAGAAGTAATCAACGACGAGGTAGCTCTTTCCCCCGTAGTCACATATGTCTGCTCCTAGTTTTTCAAACTGCAACTCTGGAATGGTGTGTGCCAAAAGTGGTTCTCGTGGGCATTGGTTGCGCAGTTTTTGACACATCTCACAGCTTCTTACTAGTCGTTCTATGTCATCAGATATTTTGGGCCAATACAATATCTGCCTTGCTCTAGCCTTTGTCCTCTTAATCCTCAAATAGTCTTCATGCAGCAGTGTCAACATCCCACTTCTCAACGTATTAGGCACTACCACTCACATTGTGAAATAGTAGACCCTTGTCAACATGCAGGTTGTATCTCTGGCTAAAAAACAGTTGTGTTTCCATTTTACATTTACACTTGTGTTCAGGCCATCCTTCCTTACGATATTGCATTACTTCACACAGCACTGGATCCTTTGCAGTTTCCTGAATTAGGCCTAATTCCTGTTTCCTCGCTGAAGAAACTTGTAATGTGTCTGCCACACTCACCAGATGTATCAGTTCCGTAGCAAGTTACTCATCTTGTGTGGCATACTCTGGCAAGGATGATCGCGATAGCAAATTTGCGAGGTGCATCAGTGTCCCTGGAAGGTATTCCACAATCAGCGTGTACCTGAGGAGTTGTATCTTCATTCGCTGCAGCCGTGCTGAGAAAACATTGGACACCTTTTTCTTAAAGATGGGCACCAGTGGCTTGTGGTCAGTGTGCACCATCACATTTCTGCCATATATATAATAGTGAAACTTTTGGACTGCAAAGACAATGCTGAGCATTTCCTTCTCTATTTGAGCATAGTTCTGTTCCGTTGGCGACAAACTTCAGGAAGCAAATCTGACCGGTTGCCCATCACACATCAGGCAACATCCCAGGCCAACTTTGAACGCATCATGCTGTAGAGAAATGGATTTCGATGGATCAAAAATGTCTAGCTCTGGAGCTTTGCAAATCAGCACTTTGACTTATGACAGCACTTTAGTGTGAACAGGCAACCACTGCCACTCACTTGTTTTCTTCAAGAGTTCTCGTAGCGGTGCAGTGATGGAGGCTAAATTTAGCAGAAATTTTTTCACATAGCTCATAAATCCCATCACTTTGTGCAACTTTGCCTCGATTTTAGGTGTTTTTGTAGCCCTTATCGCTTGCACTTGTTCAGGGTTTGGCCTAACTCCTGCTTTTGATAATAAATGCCCGAAATATGTGACTTATCTTTTTTTAACTTTTTTTTTTCCCGCATTAAATTTAACATTCAATTCCCTTGGCTCGCTGTGCCACTGTGTGCACTATATCATCATGCTGTTGCTCACTTTCCGCGGAAATCAGCACGTCGTCAAAATAAACCACAACCCCCAGGATATCACCAAAATTTTTATTTTTTTTTTCATTTATTCTCTGAAAGTTTCAGGAGCACACGACAATTCAAAGGGAAGCCTCAGAAACCTGTAACATCCAAATGGAGTACTAAATGTACAGTAATGGCTCGACTGTTCATCTAGGGGCAGCTGGTAAACCCCGTTTTTTAAGTCTAACACAGTAAAAACGCTTTTATTCTGCACCTCGCAGCTCATTTCTTCCAGAGTTGGTATCATTTGATACTCTCTAAAAATGGCTTCATTTAATGCTGTTGCATCCAGGCAGAGTCTGAGTGAGTAGTCTGCTTTCTCCACTATTGTCATGTTGCTCACCCACCCAGTAGGCTGATCTACTGTCGCTACGATCCGCAATGACTCGAGTGATGTTAATTTTTCTTTAAGCCTCTCTCTTAACGCTATGGGCACCCCTTTTGGTGGACTGGCTGGCAACTGGCTTGGCCGATTCATCAATCTTCAAATTGCATTTTGTTAGTAAGCATCCTGTGCCCTTAAAGATATCTGCATACCTTGCCCTAAAGCTGTCCTCAGTGAGACTGATACCTTGAACCGCATCAACATATGCCCGAGACACAAGAGCTAGGGTAGCACAACCAGGCAACCCTAAAATGGGAACTTTGCAACACTCATTCTCAACCACAACAAATTCTACATTCTGCGGCTGTTATGCTGCAATACTTGCACAACACAACTTCACGGTACCAATTGATTTAACCTTTTTGCCTCCAAACCCTTCCAGTGTCATGTCCACTTGTTTTACTTGACTTGCTGCACCCACATCTCGTACTAACCTCTCAGGAATGATGTTCACTTCAGCACCTGTATCTCATTTGAATGTCACTTGCTTGTTTACTACTGTTACCTCCTGAACTCATTCCTTTGGTACCCGAACACTTGCTACTTTCTGTTTCGCTTCACATTGTTGCACTGATGCTATGTCTATCGTGTTTACTGTGTTCACAAAAAACTGATCCAAACTATCCTCCGTTGCTGGCAACCTAACCTCACCCACTGTTTGTCTACAACATGCTGCAAAGCGATTGAACTTCCTTGCATTTGTGACACGCTTTCCCAAATCCTGGACACTCTCTTTTCCTGTGTACTCTACCACAAGATTTACAATTAAAGGTATCGTTAGCTGCACTGTAGTCAGTTTTCCCTATGCCACTGTCTTTGCCACCCTTCCTTCTGTTTAATAAATCCCGATGCATCTTCCACCACCTATTGCCTTCTGACTGGTGTCACTATTATTGTACTTTATTTTACACCGTTTCTGCTCTTTGCTTTCCTAACTCTGCCACCCTACAATGCTCAACCACCTTACTTAAATTTAAATCTGGTTCTCTTAGTAATCGTTGCTGTAATCCTTTTTCACGTATGCCGATAACAATCCTATTGTGTACAACACTGTCTGTTTTATCCCCAAACTCGCAACTTTTGAAAAGTTTCTTGAGGTCTGTTAGAAATGCATCAAATGATTCCCCTTCCTTTTGGGAGCGACTGCGGAACTTAAATCGCTCCACTACAATATTCTTGACTGGGTCACAATAGGCAGCAAATGCCTGCAGCACTTTATCATGATCCGTTCCGTCCGAATGTGATAAATCAAATGAATCGAACAGTTCCACTGCATTATCGCCGATAACATTTAACAGCATGGCTACTTTTACACGCTGTAGTTTAGACTCATAACCTGTTGCTAGCATAAATATTTCAAAGCTCTGTTTTAATTTACGAAATTTTTCAGAAAAATTCCCATCCAGACACAATGGCTTATGGTGGCTTAAATGACTCCATTCTTCGGCATTTCTTAAGATGTAATTATAGCGTGTTTCATCACTCACAGCGTCAAACAATTTAGTTCATCTTACTTTTTGCAAACATTTGTAAGTTACAGACTGCGCCATGTTATGTTTTCATACTTTCGTTTTATTCATTCAATTATAATCACAAACAACCTCATGACCGCCATGTCAACTACCACTAACTCGACTCCCAGCATGCTATGCTTGCCCACTACTAACTTAACTTAATGAAATCTCAAAATTATTTTCAACTCAATACATTTAGCATATAAAAGATCTATTACTGTATTTCAGGATAACTTTTCATGTCATCAGTATAACATTTATTGGTTCAACCTTTAACATTATGTGTCATGCTACGTCTCAGCCGAGTAAACCACATTTAATTGCAAAAACAAACTTACTCGAATCTAGTTAAACACCTTAAGGATCTTATGTACGTGTACTTTATTCCAATTCTTACTACCAAGCCATCTTACTCAGAAATACTTTAAAACTTTATCTTGATTACTTAAAACATCTCGCTATATATTCTCTTACCGTCCGTACTTGGGGGTTTTAAACTGGTCTGCCTCACGTTGATGGGATAGACTCGGGGCGTACGTCGTACCTCGTTGAGCTTATCACGCCGAAGACCGAAAACAGTGCACTACCTCCTCGAACCTCACGCCACCCCCGTGACAACAAAAAATGGGCACCAATCAGAGTGCTCCACCTCAACAATGTGATGCTGTTGCTATCGTGCGTCAGAATATCCCACACTCTAGGTAGAAAAGCTACGTAGCAACTCTTCCCTCCTACCAGTGGCATGCTACACAATAAGCAGAAGAAAGATATGTGTTGCAGCAGATACCATCCAGACAGACTGCCCATTATGCAAGGTATAACTACCCCCCCCCCTCCCCTTGAAGCAGCACGCCCAACATGGTACAGCCACGCACTGGGTTCTTCACAATCCCAAAAGGGAATAAATTAACATTGCCATTAGGGCTTAACCATAAAAGCACAATGTACATTTTGAAACTATCAAATACATACATACACCAAATAATTAGCTAACCAGTTAACAAAAATTATCCTACATGTTATAGTAATTTCAGAATTTCAAAATTCAATAAACTATAAAAGCAACAGAACACTGTAATATCAAACATGTCAAATAAAAACCGGACTCTTGTTAAAATTCCTTAACACAAAATTTCCACCATAACAGTATAAATAAAGCAACAAAAGTAACAATTAAAGTGTATAAAATGTAACAAACTTAGAAGTTATATCTGAAGTAATAAAAAAATATGTATGTTTCAATTAATATTCTAGACACGACAGTATTCAAAAGTGGTTACTTTATCTTGAACCACCTATAGCAAACGAAACATGTGATATTGGTAATCATTCATAGGTTAAAATTTTTGTGCACACTTTAAAAGACTTGGAAGTGTCCGAATAATTTTAGGGCTATACAAAAGCGCACACAATGGGGAACATGCACAATTTTTATTTTTTTAATTCAATCCCTCAGACATTTTTAAGCAATAATCACATTTTACTTTTAATTTCTATGCGTTGATTCAAATGCAATCTGTGAAAAACTTAACATAATTTAAAAAGCCCGCTGAAACGCTCGACTTCATCATGGCGCCCGTTGTGACGTCATCTGGCGAGACCCCAGCCTGCTTGCTGCCTACGGCCTATAGCAGTTGTGCACACATCGCGAAAAGTATGACAGAAAGTTAAAGTAATCTTGACGTGGCGCAAAACGAAAGCAATTCACGTCTTATATAGCACGTAAGCATTCTAATACATCCTTAAAAACACTTGGGAAGTTATTTGTTCCTGAACGAAAATGTTAACATTTCGGAAAGCAGTGGATATAAATTATTCGGTGAAACGGCGAATCATCACTACAATCGTTTATGTTTTTGTGTTCAATACTTGTACATAATATTTTGGAAGTAGACTTTACTATACCGGTATATGATATTTCCTCAAACTTTATTATTATTGTAGAGTTAAATGTAATCCTATTGATTTAAACACACACTAAGTACTATTTAAAAACTCTAGACATTTACGAGACACAAGTAAAACCAAGTAGAGAAATTTCAACTCTTAGTCATTAAGAAAATGTTGTACGTGAAGTTTTTTGCGTCCAGAAAGTGAACCGAACTATTAGCAAGCACGAGATAGACCGCAACCTGACTAACCACTGGTGATAGAGCATTCTATACATGTCATCTAGAACTCAAGCAGGTTACTTTTTATAAATGCAGTTTTAGTAACTCAGAAGAATGAATAATATCTGTATACAAATATTAAATTAAATGCAAACATTGAAATATTAGTTGGAGTAAATAACTTGCACGCTGCATTTTAGAAAATACAAAAAAAATAAATAAATAAATATTGTGTTTCATGCATTATGCGAAGCCTTACATAGTTCTAGGTCCACCGGTAGATAGCAGCAGCATAGAAGAACCCAAGTAGTTCCAGAAGTCATGGTAGGTAGCAGAACACAATAAAATTTATTAATTTTGTATCTAAATATTATAAAGCCTAGCAGGCATTGTTTGCAATTCAAATCCCATCAACATATATTACAAATGCGTACAATTAGAAGATATTCCAAGTTTGAGTTAGCGTTCGTAGTAAGTAATAATATTTTTTTTTATGTAAACATTAGGCGTAATAACCAATCAGATAGCAACAAATCATTGCACTCCTATCCATACATTTTTTACGTTTATTATTTTATATATCTTATTTCCAGATAAGAAACAAAAGAATAAGCCAGAAATTTTATAAAAATAAGAATTATTTATTACACGAGAGCCAAACAATCGAGCAGAATCGTCGGAATAAAGAATCTGTTCAGCTTTCGGAAGTGTCATCTAATAGGCTACACGAAAGTGATTTTGAACCCGTGGATCATAGGCTCACAGCTAACACCAGGCCGTTGAATATGCGCCGAGTGTAACCACGCACCCAGGAGCAATCCTACACTCCTTAAAAACACTCGTGAACTCACTTATAACTCGACACTGGGACGAGGAAATACGCTAGCTACACAGAAACAAGCCAGGAGGGAGATTTCTATCAATTTATATTTAAGATCTCAATACATACAAGTTAATCCAATGCACAATAAGTTCATTAATCACATGTAAGTGAAGATGTCCTTCATTCCACTTCTCTAATACCATACAGACTTACGATGATTAAATTCGGAAACTAGAAACAAACAATGTTGTGGCTGCCAAACAACATGCACCACTATTATCTGAAAAGTAGTTA